>JBBPQZ010000719.1:0-12585 GCA_038092795.1 Boletus rubissimus | reverse complement strand
AGAAAAGAACAAAGTCGTACGTCGAGGAGATCAATATCACCGTCTTCGTGGGTTTCGGAGTCAAGCGGGCCAGATTTCTCAAGATCTTCCTGTTGTACATACATAACAAACGGGTCAGTGCAGCTCTTTGGGTAATAGAGTGACGAAATCCTACTGGAGTGTCGGAATCAGGTGGTTTGTTGTTGTGGCTGCCTGAGGTGGAAGGTTGCTCGTCTTGTTGTACTTGCTCGCGAGTAGATACCTAAACGTGAGAGACGGAATGGGTTTGCCCGACATGCTAGGACTATGAATTCACAAGTACTTACATCGAAAGGACCATAGGAGTCTGGGAGAATGTTCCTGAGATCACGAACGACGATTTTCCCGTCATGTCGTCCAGTCACAAGATGGCTACTATCTGGAGAGACGGCAATAGACCGTATATCTCTGGTGTCCTCGATGACAGAGCCAATCCGAGAGAGTCTCGATGTGTCCAGGAACGAGATGGAATGTGACGCGAAGGTAGCGAGGAATTTGCCGTTGGCTGCTACAGTGATAGAGGGGACATCGCCATCATTGTCGCGGACATCCAGCATGTGCAATTCAGCGAGCTGGGACCTGGTGGAAACATCGAAAGACCTGATTTTGTTGTCGCGAGATGTGGCGAAAATTTGCTGACCGTCACTTGACCATGCGAGCGGAGTGACTCCGGACCAACAAGGTATGACAGTACTAGTGTTGATGGTGAGGAGCTCGTTGCCGTTGTGACTGTTGAAGACGCGGATGGTCGAGCTACCGTAGCAGGCAGTGGCGATGTGCTCGCCGTTGGGGGAAAATTTGATTCCGGTGACAGATTTGTCGTGTATGAGTGGACCAACGAGTTTCTGCCCTGTAGTGATGCTCCAGACGTTCGCGTTCTTGTCACCGCTGTATCCAGTGCCCGTAGCGAACCTGGTCGAATCAGCAGGGATGTCGACCGCATACACTCTGTTTGTCCCCTCCGCGTCGATGACCTTTTCTTCCATCTCCGCATCCCACACACTTGCTCCCTTCGACGTCCCACACACAATCCACCTCTGATCTCTGGACACGGAAATGGCGTACACGCCCATTCCCGTTCGCTCTCCGACCTCTTGACCGTCGGCAAGTCGCCATCGTCGAATTCCTTTGCTACTCCCTCCTAAAACATGCTTTCCGTCAGATTGGAATGCGACTGTGTATACCCAATCAGAGCGACCAGTGTCAAGTACTATTGTTTGGTCTTCTGAATCGTCAGCATTGCCCAATCACTCCTCGGAGCTGCGACGCACCAGTAGCCGTCGATGACATCCTCAGTGATGGTGCGCAATCGTCGGTGTAGAACTGTCAAGGAACAAGGTGTTTCGGTTGACTAGAGGTGCTCAAAGTTGCTCTATAAACATGTTTCCTATATATTTGGCCCGCTCACGCGGGTTCCTCGTGGCTTTGGCGCTTATTCTTACTCAGATCCTAGCAACCAGGCAAGCAGTCAACATTGATGAGCCTTTCGTGCCTTGCCATGCGTAGTCCGACTCGCGAGTCTTGGCTGTAGGATTCAGTTCACGACGAGTGTATAATTCGCATTAGACCAACTCCCAGCATATCATCGCCCCTGAAGCACGTGTGCACTCCAGGACATTCCCAAACAGAGAGCGCTCGTGTCCTACAAGAATGTTCCATAACATGGGAGCCAAATGTACGTCTGTGCACCCACTCAAACCACGACATGTATCGGCAGGTTCTTCTCGCCCTTCCTACGTGTCTCCCATGAGCTACTAGCAATGTCCTCAGACGCTCAACGAGAAGTTTCCTGGTTCACCATGGGCAGGTTGTTTCGCAGACATCCACATGAAAGCTGTAGAATCGCCAGGATACAGGTAGAACCATCCTACCATCGCTACCACCGCTTGACGTCCTGTGCCATGTCGCCGATGTGCACTGTCACCTACGGACTTGGATGTTTCCACACCGGCAATGGATACCACGGGAATCACAATTCGTACCATGTCTTTGCGACCAGCTGATCATGTCGGAACTAGCAAGCGTGCGCGTAGCCACTCGTCGGCCCCGTTAGCCATCATTCTACGGATCCAGATACATTCTCGCCTATCGTTTTACCATGTGCTCTACATTTTCGTACCTACTCGCCTACGTTGTCTATTATCTCGACCCTTCATTTCATATGATACCTTATACACTCGAGTACTTATAGCCAACAGTATATAGCTTCTCGCTCGACGACCGCTACCTCAGTCCGTTCTACCGCACGCGACTGAGGTGAGCTATTTCCTTACCATACCAAACTAATTGCTTACCATGTACATAGACTGTCTGTCTAGGTAACTACCAATGTCAGTCCATTCTACCGCACGCGACTGAGACTGTCTGTCTAGCCGTGCGCTCCGGTTTCCGATCCTCTTCGTATCTTCACAGATCAGTCTCTTGTACTATATTTAGCCAATGCATATCCAGAGAAGGTAAGCTCCATGTTTCGGTCAGCAACCGCCCGCTGTTCTGCTTTCTTTAGCCATACCCTGAAACTGGGTTGAAAGTCACCCTGAGATCGTTCTCGAGTGCTGCGCTGAGGTTTTGGAAGCGGATCCTACGAATGTGGTACGCGCGTCGGTGTGGACAAATGCACGACATCATCGATATTCCGATGAACAGGTAAAGATCGACAACCCCGTTCACGCACAGTGTCCCAGAATTTCGAACGTCAAAGGCTCGCTCGAGCCGGCGGTCATTTACACACCTATAGCCAGTACGCCTCATCCTCATGACATTAGCTGGACCATCGACACCGACGAACTGGCCAGGTACGAATATTCCCTGCGATCAGCGATGCATGTTCTTGTTGCTCCCTCAGAATTCGTTCTACGTCCTGCAAGCGGCAAAAACAGCTTCAATTACCGGTGATAATACCACGCCATCCTTCATGCAAAGTGAGTCACTGCAACTATTGCTGCAATGTTTGTCCCTTCCCAAATTTGGTGGTGACCGAGCATCCGACGCAACCTTTCCATCACAGATGTAGCCTCAGTGATGTTCCCGCTGTCCCGAAATCCAAGGAACCCGACAACGATGATAATCTCATGAACGCGATCCGGTTCTGGATAAAGAACTGGAACGACCTTCGGGGCCCTGAAGCATCTGTAAACTTACGCTAATTCTGGGACCCTCTCTCGCGTTTCATCGTCGGTGTTCTCAATCTACCCAAGGTTCGTGTCTCTCTCGCAGTACGGGATGGACCAAGGTGACGCTTCCAGGCATCGACGATAAATCGTCATCGGATTTTTTTGGCGGTGATGGCTATTGACTTGTATGCAATTGGTACGTCTACGGGGCACACACACCTCTGTGGTATACATTCACCGTGGTCGTTCGCGTTCAAAGACCAAGGATATGGTTTACCTCTGGAAATCCTCGCTCGGCTCGAAGGTGGCAGCCACATGGTGGACGATGTAGGACCAAGAAAGCTACGGAAGAGAGTGGAGCAAACGCTGCAGATGAAGCCATGTCTGTCTGCAGATGAGTAAGGGGCGGCCTGTGAAGAGCCGCCCACGCTTCTTAACGATCCTCGGTTCAAAGAACGCAAAACCATTGACAGAAACCCCGTCGTCTTGTGGCAAAAAGACATACCGTCATACAATCTTCTCCAGACGTGTGTAGTGCCCCTTGGCTTCAATACAGAATTGACGATGGCGCGCTCTCGTATGCTGACATGTAGGCTCATGCCCTGTCATTAGAATTCTTGGTATGCCAATATTAATCTGGTGTTTGTCTTCTGCTATCTTGTTCAGGGTAGTGTGTAATTGATTGTGATCATGTGCCTACTATTCCAATCTCAACTAGTATTGAACACCGAACAAAGTACATGTTCATACGAATGACTACAGATCGAAATGTTTCAGCGACCAACTACAACAGGACAGTTTGCGTACGGCAGGGATCGAAAGGCGACCATCATGATGATTTACTCAGCGGCGCTGATGGGGAATTTCTCGCTCACAGCAAAGAAGATGGATGCGATGGGGCTAAAAAAATCACGTCAGATCAACGTCAGATCATCAACACATTCCAATCCGAGTCGCGTTTGCGACTTAAAGATGTAAAACGTACTCATATGCCACTAGGCCATACCCATCGCTGTTCAGAAACACTGGTCAATATGTCGTCATCGCTGTCGGAAATCAATAAGACATACCCAGCCGGAACTTCAGGGACAGCGGTGATGTTGGTCTGCTTGGGGTCTTTGACAGTCCCAAGTACTTGTGTGGCAGGTCCACCAAGCACGATCTCATATACGGGAGGCTCATCGCCGTCCAAAGTCCAGGAAAATTTGGCTGTTCTGCCGCTCACCACGTCCGTGGGGGTTTTGAAGGTCAGCGCAGAGACAATGGGGAGTGCAAGGGCAAGCAGACTAGCCAAAGGCAAGAGGATGATCTTGTTAGTGCGAGACTCAAAACGTGGGTGAGGAAGTCGTGCCATACCTGAGTTTGGCAAACATGTTGAATGGAGAGAGATGGGGGTATGCAAGGTGGGGACGACGGGTCTACTTAAATACAACGGAAAAGTGGCTGAGACTGACGAACCTTACGCGTTCCTCGCTTCCCCCTTTGCGCCACTTTTCGCCTGCACCGGCACTTACTAGTAATCTATCGGCAAGAGGGTATGAAACGTTATTGCTTGAGGACTCTGTTGCAGGCCTGCCGAGGTTGCATCATTCTCGAAAGGGTGACGAGAGCGAGATGGAGGCTGATTCCTCCCTAATAAGGCCAGCAAGACACTTTCTGGGATCGCTTGGAGGCCTCTCCAGCCAATGAGAGGACCAATTTCAGCTGCTCGACTGTCTACAGATGTGACGCAGCCGATGACTTGTCAAGTTCAGTTCAATCCCGCTTCGCTTGGTGCTGCCAGAAGGTTATACATAACTCGAGGATGGCCTGGCAAAAGCATGGTATTGACCGCTTCTAGGACGTACCCTTCAATACATCATCATTAGACTCTGCGACAACTGAGCTGCAGAGAAATTTCACGTAGGAAGGGCTCAAGTTGAACGCCCAGTCTGCCGATATGTGTGAACATGACGTGGTTTGAGTGTGCCAGTGTGCAGATGTACATTCGGCTCCCATGTTATAGAGAACATTCATCTGAAGTTTGAGCGCGCAAAGTTTTCCGAGAACGTGTTGCCATGATCATGCACACGTGTTTCGGGGGCGGTATGTCGGAAAGTCGGTCTAATGTAAATTGTACACTCGTCATGAACCGAATCCTGCGGCCGAGATATGACTCGTATGACTTGGATCTAAGTAAGAACAACTTGACAAGCGATAGTCGTCGGATCCCCAGACGCGACTCACAACACAGCCTCAGTGCCTCGCCCCTCGAACTCCTCAACTCTCTTCCACAACTGGTTCACACTCACGGCCAACGTTCAAACCTTTTTGAACACCACTACCATCCACGTCCCTCAAGTTCTGTCTAGGTATGGCGTCTACTTGATACGATCCATCCGTTTTTTTTTTCAGACATTGAGGCCTGATGCTATAGAAAGATCCGAGTTTCTTTTTCAATACCGAGTCACCGATCATCGTTGTCCTGAGGTATGAATCTCCGCGTCGTCCGGGTTAAATAATGTCTGTTGACTCTGTTCTGACATACTGGCACTCAAGTGGCTCTATCGTAGGGACATTCTCTTCCTATCAACCCCCCATGCACGGTATTGGATTGGTGACATAACAGTGCACAAGGTACCCAGTGGGGAAATTCATTCTTTCGTGCATCGTGCACTCGTGTCGTTGTGATCTGTACTCACCACGCCAGACTGGTTAGCGAAGTATGCCGGGACCGACTCAGTTGATGGATGCAGGACTGTCGTCGAATTCCTGGAGCAATGCCACATTGTGAGTGCGTCTTGTATGTCTTTTTGGGTGGCAATTTCCTTGGTGTTTACTTATCTATTTTCTCCTAGCCTCTTGCTGTGTATCAGATCCGTAAAAATTCCTCTAGCATGCACGGTCTTCACCGAACCAATCTCGATGTCGCCAAAATTCGAACAGAGCGCCAGTGCGACATAGTGTTACAATGAGGATGAGCTAGGTATGCCAGTCAGATCAGGCGCCATTCACTCGGTCACGAGCCTCTGTTTCGACAAGTGCCTTGAATCTAGCCAAAAGGCACGGTGGCACCATGGGATGGTGCCTTTTGGCAAGATTAGCGCCACTGTCACTGCCTAGTTATGTGTGACTTTACTTCCCTCAGTGCAATAATTGTCCAAACGAATCTTACAGGCTGACGGTGACCTGCTGTCCCATGGGGTTTTCATTTTATTACTATATGGCCTCCCAATCGGTGACGCGATTGATCGTCAAGAATCGTGGCTGTGGCACCGCTGAATCTGGATTCCAGATTTCCGCCTGTCCGCCAGCGGTGGTAGGCGCCTTCAAGGCTATGGAGTGTGTTGTTCTAATGTCATGGATTGACAAGACTCAACAACATGCGCACTTTACTGAGCAGGCTAGTTAAAAGAGGACCGGGCATGGATCGTGTTCTGTCCCTCGCCTTCCTGCATTATCAAAAGTGCTTCCCCTTCCTGAACCATGTATACAGTTGGCCTACGCTCGGCTGCCGACGCCTTTTTCACGTCGAGCCTCAATGTACAAGTGGTCTTGGCTCTCTTCATTATTTTTTCCCTCTTGGTTTTTAGTCATGGCTCATCCAAGGACGACCTCTCTGTACAAACCCCTGTCTATTTACCTGGTTCCCATCTCCTCGCCATCGTTCCGTTCTTTCGACGACGCTTCGACTTCCTCAATGACAGTTTCCACAAGACAGGGGAGAAGATATTTCGGTTTAATATGTTGCACGTTTGTGCTCAACCTACCTCTCAGACTCCAACATGGATTACTAATGTCATCCCCAGGAGACCGTCATCGTTGTATCTGGGGAGTCGGCGCGCAAAGCATTTTTCGCAAACATGGCTTTCGATTTGACAGAAGGGTTCAAGGTTCTGTCTGGTGCAGTACGTATTGCTTTCTCTAGTCTATCTACATCAATTATAATATACCACTATTAGATCCCCATGGTCAAGGGTGTCACCTCCGATCTCCAAACCCGCAGAATAGCCCTCATCCACAAACGCCTTGTTTCCATGCAGAAGAGTGACCATCTTAGGCAACGTACGTGTGGCTTACCTCCATGTGCATGTTGCTGATCACCTCGATGCAGTTATTGACCCCATTCTGGACGACTGTCACCGTGTTATGGACACTTGGGGGGCGAGTGGAACATTTGACCCCTTTGAAAAAATATATGAAGTATGCTCTTGAACGACAGCGTGTTCACAGTAATTAATGGTTTTCCCCTACATTCATGCCAGCTCGCTTTCCAAACCACTGTACGCAGTATCACTAGTCAAGAAATTGCAAATGATCCTGCACTGGTTGCGCAGCTCAAAAGCCTGTATGATACACTGGACGGTGGAACTACCCCGACTACTGTTCTGCTTCCTTGGCTGCCAGGTCCGAGTATGCTCAAGAAGTTACTTGCGACCAAGAAGGTTTACGACATTATCTCACGCGCCATTGATACTCGGGTGAACAGCGGCAAGCTTCAAAACGACACACTCCAGATGCTTATCGATGCACAGGATGAGCAGCAAGTGATTGTGGGAGTGAGTCATCAAATGTCGTTTTTCTGGCATCCCGTTGACTCCTCTCTAGTTCATGATAGGCTTGCTCGTTGCGGGAGCCAGAGCGACTGGTGCCACAGCGTCATGGCTTATAATCTTTCTGGGCCTCGACTTGGTGTGGAAGGGCAAGGCCATCTGTGAGATCGAAGAACTACTGTTGACATACAGTCCGGAAGCAGCAGCTAGTACTTCGCCCTCATCACATTTAACATCTATTCCGTTGGAAGCCTGGGAAGCAGAAACGCCTGTCCTAGATGCCCTTATCCACGAGACACTTCGGATTGCGCAGCCGCACACTGCCATGCGTCGCAACCTCGGACCCGACACAATCATTGATACCAAAACCATTCCCTCAGGGGCATATGTTATTTATCCATTCTCAGATGTTCATCTTAACCCGGAACTATATCCCGATCCGTGGAAATTCGACCCGAGCCGCAAGGATGCGAAGACGCCGTTCGGCTACATTGGATGGGGAGGTGGTGAGTGTACAGTGTAGTTGTAATATTATGTGGCTGGCGGTGAAGTTGACATTGGTTTACAGGTAAGACCATCTGCCTTGGCCAACGTTTGGCGAGAATGGAGCTCAAGCTCATCACTTCGATGATGCTATTACGGTTCCGGTATTCGACTGTTGACTCGCGGGGTGCACGACCCGACCCCATACCACGACCCAATTGGAATGATATCTTTTTGTGTCGCCCCGACGAAGACATCTATTACCTCGCTTATGACAAAGCCGAAAAATCATTATAGGCTAGACAATGGCAAATGGCTGGGGCCACTGGACTCATCCCTGGGTTCGTTGTGCCTCGACTTCAACCATCCAAATCTAACAATGTTCTGTATCTACCTTGTCTAACAGATGTAAGATAAAAGTTGGTGGTGATCGGCGTTCATTTACCCTTTGTTTCTGTTTGCTTTGCTCAACAGTCGCTCAAATTTTGCATTCTTTGTTCTTATGTAATACAGTTTTCATTGCCTCATCGTCCCCATCGTCACTTTTTACCCTTTGTTTCTGTTTGCTTCAACATGCATGATCAAATTAAGCTTCTTACAAACATATCCTAAATTGAGCTGGGGCTGGCGTGAGTGATTAGTGGCACCGCAGGGGTGAGGCGCCACTAGTGGACGATGGAAATAATCAGCCCTGTAATACACCGCTCGTCCGCCACGTAGCACGTGGTGCCACGTCATGATCACAGGCCTAGACGAATAAGCATAGTCAGCCAAATTCAATATCTTCCAGCTGGATCCAGGACGATAGACCGCTTTTCCGTATGCTGCATGCAGTTTTGAGTTTACACAAGTCAAACAGAAGATCAATTATGGAGCGCGAAAAATCCCGACACTAGAGCTCAACGCTTTCTGAATCCCCAAAACGTCTCGAGACGATATCAAATTTAACTTGATAATTACAGTAAATAGATTAATTATTTCCTAATTAGATGTTGTGTCGCTAATTATTTAAGCGTTGCATCAGTCTCGAGACGGGACGTTTTGGGAGAGCGCTCTCTATTAGTGTCGGGATTTTTCGTGCTCCATAACATCTGCTTCCCGTGTTCACCCGAATTTCCTGTACTAGCTAACTTTGTACGATGACAGCCTTATTTTCACCGTATCCCTGGCCACGCGAATATACAATCAAAAGTAGTCATAGCACCTGCCCACCCAAAGCGGTTAGTAAGAAGGTTAAAGACTGGACCAAACGTTGGACGAACCGGAATTCAGGCCTTCCTAGAGCAGTATAAAGCCACTCCAGAACACTCCAGATCCCGTTTTGTCCGACATTCATACCGGTTTCAAATGCTGGTAACTGCGTTGTGCCACCGGGCATGCAACTGGCCCTGTCAATTGTCAATGCTACCCTCATACTTTTTCGTTTCACAACGCATCCACACAAAACAGAAATGTCCCTGCCTGTGCCTGAATCCAGCAGAACTCCGTCTCATCGTCCTTGCGAGGTCGAACATGTTGCACATTTCTCCCGACGGTGCCACTAAAGCAATCACTTCCTAGCTGTGCTTTTACACTGTGACGGACACTCATAACCAGCCGCTAAATCTACTGAAAATTTCAGCTATATCTCTGTTGGCATCGCACAATTATTACCCGATGAGCTCCAAGAATGTCCCCGCCAGCTGGTGGAGGATGTTGTCGACCCTTTGAAGTGGTAAATAACAGATAGGTTTATACCCTAACTTGTATTCCTTGTCACTAGAATATCCGAGTGTTCCTTGTAAGTGAATATTTTGTTCCTGTTACATCAATAACCAAATAGGTTGGCAACTCGAAGGTCTATAACTTTTGTATTTCCTCACCAAATATTACCAGAGTCTACCTGCGGGCCGTACGTCTATCGCCTCGTGGGCTATGCAGTGTATACTATACCAGTACCTGTACTACCATAAGTGCAGTTTTAATAGATACGGATACGGGTACTGTGTTGGCTGGCCGACCCAGGCGTCCAGAACATGTGTCAATGCCACAGCCCCGGTGTCTTGATAATCCACTGTCTCCGTGGAGGTTTAGCTTTACCCAGAATACGCCGTACGTTTTCATGATGGCGCGCTTCAGCATGGTACCACTGCGGGGCAACGAATGTAAAATAAAAACTAAAAGAGATCGAAACGAGACCCAAAATCAATTCTTCAGTGCCAATCGATGCGCCCTGATCGCCAACCAGCGTCCTCCATCCTTTATCCTGTGATCATTTTTCCGCGTCTTTGATCGAGTACAACTAAATTTACGTCCGACGGAAATCCTGAAACACATCTACATCCATCGGCACCTTGTCGGTCGTGAGATCTTGAGAAGTCAATCGCCACCGATCTGGCATCTGTCTTCCGCCAGTGTACAACGCTGCGGTATCTCCCCGATATTGCAAGGAGCATATATTGATTGGAGTCTGACTCCGACTGATATACCCCTTTTCCGCGAACCTTGTCAGCAACATGGAGAACCTTGTTGGCAGCAACAGTGAATTTCCGAGAACCTTGTCGGCAACATTGATCACGCCGTCGTGTAACGCCTACAATGTCAGGCCTTCAGGAACGAGACTCGGCCGCACGAGACCTGATGAATTCTTCGGGCATGATTTCATTGAGATGTCAGATACGGTATGTTGGATCCAACTTTCTATCTGGGTATCACAAACCGAATAGCCGTCCCAAAAGTGTATATGTTACGAGGCCCGTGCACCCGTTTGGGCCTTGGGTCTTTCTTTGTCATCCTTCGTATATCGTATGTAGTCGTTCCCGCGCTGCCCCTTTTCTCCCAACGTTGTGCTTCTCTATTTCTAGGTACGGTCTCCGAGCCTCATGTGTACCTAGCCTATTCAAATTTCTATTTCTAGCTTCCAACGCGTATCGTGCAAGTTGTCGCCGCGGTTCCCAGTGATCCTGATAGTATAGGTGCCAGGCCCTCCGGCCTGGCGCATAATCGCGCAAGTGCCATGGCGATATCATTCGAGTCCTACCGTCTGGTTCCAAAACCGTAATGAACTTTTCCATCGTGATACTAGGACTACAATCGATAGCCCCTCACGAAGGAGCACGAAGGAGCGCCACAGGTAGACTTGCACACTGACACGGGTCACTGAGTAATTCACTGGCAAAAGGCTCGTAGGGGCGCAGCGGTTGCAACGTCACGCGTCATGTGTGTGGTATTACACCCAATATAGAGAGCCATAGCCAATGGAAGCAAGCAAAAAACAGCGCGCGTTCCGTCCATCGTCTATGCCTCCCCATTGATACGCAAGGCATCCTCCGGGAGGATCCGATCGGCAGGATGCCGCCTTTCAGGCCCCGACGTCGCGTCCGCCCTATTCGCGGTGGAGACGGCAATCTCAAATACCAACGAGTCCTGTTGTTCCTTGAGCCACTGTACGCTGCGCTTTTCGTCCATGTGCATGAAATACGTGTAGGTGCGATGAAGATCTTCGACGTCGACTTTCTCGGCTTTGCCTTTCCGTGCAATCACTTGGGCACAATCTTCTTTTGGCTACAGGGTTTGGTTCAGTGTCATCATAGAATTTTCTCTATGACATGGGAGTTGCGCACCCACTCAGACCACGTCATGTTCACACATATATACCGGCAGGCTGGGCCTTTAACTGGGCTTTCCTACGTGTCTCTTCGCAGCTTAGTTGTCGCCGGTTAGGCTTATCGACGCTATAGAAAGATCTGGGCTTCTTTTTCAACCCTGAGTCGCTGATCGTTGTTGTCCCGAGGTACGAGTCTCCACGTTGTCCAGGTTAAATAATACTTGTTCTGACATACTGGCAGCTGTCCTCGGATGCCCGCAAAGCCGCTGATGGCAATGACATCAAATCTCTGGCTGATGGCCCACCACTGCTAACGCGTATCTTGCGGCACAAGGACTTAATCAAGAACTTTGATGTGAAGCGCAAGGAACAAGACGTTGAGAAGGACCAACCGTTTTCTGTCCCCGCAGTGCTCACGCCCTCTTCTTCCTCGTATTCCCATCTCCGAGCACGTAGAATACCCCGCCAGTCAACAAGTTCGCGTTGACAGTGCATCATCACAGATCTACAAGCGACGCGCCTGGTGAACCTACCGCATCGTTTACCGTGCCTTTTCAACCCGGTCGAAGGTGAAGCACCGCTGAGACATTGGCGTCGCTTTCACTGGCTTCGCAAACCGAATCCATACTGCCCCACACGCTTTCTCTTCAGCATGTCATAGGTGCTCGGCAATGTGTGCTGACGATGACCAATTCTGTTGCTAGGAATAATAAGTCAGACACAGTGTCTGTTTCTCCCACTGTGCAGTCGTCGACGTCGCGGAGTTCCTCCCTCATTCTACCTGTGCCTCTGATCCACTCGATATCCAGCTCCCCTTTGGTCAAGGAAGACTACAAGCCCGGCCGCCCTTGCT
>JBBPQZ010000718.1:0-12595 GCA_038092795.1 Boletus rubissimus | reverse complement strand
CCAGACCTTTTTATAGCATTAAGCCAGATCAGCACTGGCGGACGAGTCTCTGGAAGAAAAACCAGAAGAGACTGTTTCCAAGGAATAATCGAATCACGCCAGTTCGTCAGTGTCGATGGTCGTACATGGCAACGAGGCAAAGATTCGCCGGTGCTGACTGCCTGCCTGGTCGTTGCAACGAACGTAGCTGTGATCCGAACAAGAATAAGCGCCAAAGACACAAGGGCATCTGCATGAACAGACCAAATTAATATCATTGAGTAAGGAAACGTGTTTGTAGAACAATTTTGCATCAAACCCCGAATCGACCGAAACACCTTGTTCCTTGACAGTTCTACAGGATTGTGTACCACTGTCGCCTAGGATGTCATCGACGAATACCGGTGAGTAGCAGCTCCGGGGAGTGATTGAGCAATACTGATGATTCTGTAAGACCAAACAATAGTACTCAATACCGGTAGCTCTGGCTCGAAGTGGGTAGTCGCATTCCAGCCCGACGAAAAGCACCTTTTGGCCGGGAATAGCGATGGAATTTGACGATGGCGACTAGCAGATGGTGAAGAAGTCGGAAAGCAAACGGGAATGTATTTGTGCGCCATTGCTGTGTCGAAGGATAACAAATGGATAGCATGTGGGACGACGAAGGGAGCAAGCATATGGGACGCGGAGCTGCGTAAAAAGGTCGTCGACGTGGAGGGCGGAAACACAGCGCATGCAGTTGACATCTCCCCGGACTCGACCAGGTTTGCAACGGGGACTGGTGGAGCGAGCATCTGGAGCATCACAACAGGACAGCGACTCGTTGGCCCTCTTGGCAAACATGACAATGTCTATGGAATCAGCTTCTCCCCTAATGGCGACCACATCGCCACCGCCTACAGCAGTGGCTCGATTCATGCTGTCGACAGTCGCAATGGGCACCAGCTGATCACCATCAATATTGATGTACCCCACAGTGGCAGGGCCACTCTGCTTGCATGGTCAAGTGATGGTCAGCGTATTTTTACCACAGCCCCCGGCAGCAAAATCAGGTCTTTCGATGTCTCTACTCGGTCTCAGCTTGCTGAATCGCTGGTCCTCCGTGACGGCAACAATAGCCATTATGTCCATGCTCTCGCTCTCGCTGCCAATGGCAAATTCATTGCTGCCTGTACACCGAATTCGATCTCATTCCTGGACACGTCAACACTCTCTCGGGTTGGCCCGGTCATTGAGGACAGAAAAGACATATGGTCTATTGCCATCTCCTCGGACAGTAGCTATCTCGCGACTGGACGACGTGACAACAAAATTGTCATTCGTCATCTCGGCAGCATTCTCCCAGACTCGTATGGACCTTTCCATGTAAGTATTTGTGCTTTCATATCCCAGCATGTCGGACAAACCCATTCCATCTCCCATGTTAACAAGCTACATAGGTCCCTACTCGCGAGGAAGTGCAACAAGACGCACAGCCTTCAACCTCAGGCGGTCACGATAACAGACCGCCTGGCTCAACCTCGGTGGGATTTTGTCCTTCAGTTACCGAAACAGCCATGCTAAGTGCTTCGTTGCGTACGTACGACAGGAAGATCCTAGGGAATCTAATTCACTTGGAGGTGAGACCGACAGCGAAGGTGGTGATATTGATCCCCTCGACGTATGAGTTTGTTCTTTCACCCCTCGAGGTGAGTTTTCACGATGTATAGGTCGAGGTACCCGCAAGTACGCCTGGTCCCGAGTTCGATTATGACGAGGTTGGTGATCACTACACTATTTTCTTCCTTCTGTGCTGACTCTGCTGGAGCCACCGTCCCCGGCCTCCTCTACCCATCGCCGGGAGGATGAGTTACCGGCAGTTGGTTCATCCCATATCACATCACCGTCGTCAGATGCTCCACCAACGACGTCCCCTCCAGAGGCACGTCTAGAGGAAAATCTCGACACCATCAAGCCACGTCAGGGCCATCCGATATTTAAAAAGTGGCTACAGAGGAAGAGTAATAAGGATTCAGCTTCACACAAACCCGATCGACTTTCCGGGAGGGAGCGCGAGCCTGCCAATCGTCGATCACCTTCCAACTCACCGGCGAGAGTGGATGAAGGGCCTTCGTGGATGGCTGCAGGTCAACGTAAGGCAGTGAGTGCTCTTCCTTGATGGATGATCGTATGTAGTATGTCAAACATATCATCCTAGCGAATGGTCGCGACGTCGTTTCAAAGACCAAAGGTTGGTTGTGCCTCGAGTTTGTATGCAGGCACTCATCAGGTACTATAGCGTAAATCGCGTGCCAAGGCTGCTGCTCCCAAGCATCCGAACACGAACACCTCGCGCAGCGGACAAGCTCCGGCAGATCCAAAAGAAGCGAGTGCTGTATGTCTCTTCCAGTGATGCCAGAGCTTTTTATGACAACCCATATCCTATTAGGCGCAACAAGCGAACGAACGAACTCAACCCTCGGCCACGAGGACGGAAGGGGACCCAGTGTGTCTTTTTCTAGTCATGGTAGAACTCCTCATAACAGCTCATGTCCCACTAGGCACGACAAACGGACAACCCATCTCAACCTTCACCCGGGGTTCAGCTAACGGTGCGTACTACCTTCTTTAAACTTGCGCTGTTAGTCTCACAGTGGATTAGCATCACGAAGAATCAGGCAATGCTACCCTTGCTTTCACGTTTCCCGCGTGGTTGTTGTGTTTTCGGTCAGGTACACACGATAGGACGGATTGATCCAGGCGATTCAGTACAATGCATATAGACACCTTGCTGGATCATGTGTATGTGGACATCGACCATAATTCTTTGAGTTTGTGTCACGTCGCAACATTGGTGTGGGGGTCCTGATAAGCCCGTCCATGATCGACCTCGCAAGGACATTCACTCAATGGAAGTGAGGTTGGGATTGGAGGATGGTATCTGTTGATTAGAGCCGTTGCGGCCTAACACAGCGGAGGTGGGGTCGGGGTCGGGGTCGGGGTTTGGAGGGTTAACGGTTCATAGACGGGGGACCTAGCATAACCATAACTGTCACAAATCACCAAGGGGAAAGAGTCTTGGGGAGGAAGGTGAAACGAGAGAAAAGGAAGAAATAATATCATTTCGACCGATCTCACCCGTGAGTCCGAGCACGGATCTCGGCGTGCCAGTGTTCTCGAGCGTTATAGCACGGGGTAACACCACGGGTCGGCCAAGCAACACTGCACCCCTGACGGTAGGCCGGGTGCGGTATATATAAATCGTACTACCCACGGTGTGGAGGATCGTAAAGACTTAACGACGCGTTCGCGTAGTATAGTGACTGGAGATACATAACCCCATCCGGGATTCGAATCAGATGGGTTCCCTTTCCCGCTGATCAAAGAGTAAGTAGCGTCGTGCGTGTGCCTCGACTGAACCTAGAGTAATCATAGAATACGTCATCAGCGAGTGAGCACCGAGAATTCGTAAAAATCTGGCAAGGAACGCCAATGCCAATCCAAGGCCACTCATCAAGCTGGGGGATGAAAGACCTTAAAATGGCGTGCTGCGGGGTGTGTTCAGCCTTACAGTAAGGACGGGCCCATTAGGCGAGGTCATCAAATGAAACTCTGGGTGATAGAAGGTCAATGTGCAAGTGTCCGAGTCGTAAAGGTCAGCAACCGACGAACGGGCATGGCATTGGACTTAACTGCCTTCTTCATTCTCTCCAGAGGACTAGTTCTGGTCGCCATTATTTAATCAAAAGTCGATAGAGTTTGCGTCGCACCTAGCCGCGGCGCTATAAATTATAATTGATCTCCGAAACTCTGAGAGTAAGTAATTCCAGTGTGAGCTCCACAAAACTTATTTACCATTCCGAATCCTACAAATCCGGTCCGTCCGCAAGTGCCAACTCTCCCGAGGGTACGGTCGTGGGTTTGCTAACGTGGCATGTGCTGCCCACTATTGCAACACTCTGCCTGCTGGGCGTTGTCGCCGCGTTCCCTTCTACTATGGGGCCGAGCAACCAAGACATTTGTGAGTTCAGAGCTTCTTGTCGATGTGTGCTTACCAGAAAGACCGGTCGACAGACGAGTCTAGCGTATTGCATCCCTTGCTCCCTGTCATAGGGAACGCTTGCAGGAGCCCACGCTTTCGTTCAGAAACGATTGCTTTGACACCACCACGGCGGACATATTCTTCTGGTACGCCTGGCACCATTTCTGCTCTAGCCCGTCGAACCATCCACCCCAGCTTCTTCGAATCCCGTTCTTCCCCATTCAACGTCCCTCTTGTCTCGTGGTTCAACGGTGGGCCAGACTACGGCTCTTCCCTCGGACTCCTCTTTGAGCTCGCAGCTACCTCATCACCGGGACGCAACACCATCCCTACAACCGGAACGCGTGCGCGAACTTCCTGTTCCTCGGTCAACTCGCCGATGTTCCGTTCCCAATCATAATCGCTGCTAGATGGGTGCCATCCCCAGCCCCATTGTGATTACCTCTTTCCCTCCCGTTGCGATATGTGGGATATACCTTCCCGCATCGCTCTCCTCCGCGACATGTAGCGGCGAGTGAGCGCACTGTAGGAAGCGCTGCATGAACAGCCGGAAGAACGTATGGACATCTTGAGGACCAATCAGTGGCGTAGTTGTAACCCCTCGTAGACCCGATCACGCGAATGCTCTCGGTCATCAAATCCGCCTGGAACGCTTTCTTTGCGCCTGCTTTAGTATGTTATCTTTGATGAACCGTGACTGGTTTGGGTATTGGAACTGACAGGTCACAGTTACAATATGTACGATGCCCACAAGAACTGAAATGGAGACGAAAAAGGCTCATTATGTTACTGAACCTGGGTGGGCCACGTCATGGCTCGACGACCCCGCGTACAAAATTACGCTGGGCGTGAACCCGACGCTATTTTGAGGCATGCAGTACGCCAATGAACCAAATTGTCTCCATGGAAAATGGCGTGAAGAACGGCACGAGGCTGCTCACGACGTTGATTAATGACAGCATACGCGTGTTGATATGTACTTGGGATGCTGGTACGTTTTATCGTGCCTCCTGCTTGCGCTTATTTGCGGATGAACTGGCATGTGTGATATGCTTTTTTGTCTTGTAGATATGATATACAATCGCTCGTTATGTTTTCTCATCCACGAACGGTCGCATAAGCCTTGAGGCGACTCGTACCAACAAAATCATTCCTGAGGAGAAACAAAGTGCGTCTCGTCACCGAGAACGTCTACCACGAGGAACTCGTCGTATCGTAGAGCGTTCCTTGGTCGGTGAGCGGGAAGACGATCGAAGCGCTGAACACACCACCATGACCGCGGGCAACTCGACGCTCGCAATCATCCACGGAGCTGGGTGCGTCGTCGGCACTCGTGCCTCTTTCTGGTCGTCAGTTGACTGGTAGTGACTACATAGGACGTGACTTGCCTCTCTTTGTTCTTCAAACATGTGGCGCCTTATGATTCTTGGTACGTTGCGTTTGACTCATGCTGAGCGGCCGCTAACGACTCGGCGTGGGGTATTACAGGACATGATGTTGGGACGGATCAACGTCCCCAATCGCTCGCTGAGAGCGTCGCACAAACAGGCTCGAGTTCCCTCTACTTTGTCACCTAGCCTCCCACTATCAGGCATGGTTCTGGAACAGTCGACTCTGTGCATGTTATATTTCGCATCAAAGGAAAAACGTGCGGACGAAACGCGTGGGATTTAAAAGTCAGTCGTCTCTGTTAGCATCCAAGTGCAATACGACATTTTCCTTGCTATTCTATGATCTGGAGGGTGAGAGCGAGCGAGAGCCGATGGAGATAAATAGCGCACGTTGATTTCGAAAAAAAAAATTACTGATTCTCGTCAGGAAGTCATCTCCCGAGCCCACATTCATCGAGACTCGCATTGAATGTAGGGTCGCTAGATAGCCCTCGGTTCACCAGGATCAAGACGTTTACCACGACGCAAGCAAAAGAACCTTGCGATAAGGATCCGAAGAGTCTGCTCGCTTGCCTTGCACCTCGCACCAAACGTACGTCTGCCTTTATAGCACGGACAAGGCTCGGCGTGCCGGATCAAAACTTGACACCGGGCGTGATTGAAATGTGTTCGAGAGGTCTCTACCGCTTCGATCGAGCTTACTCTCCGGAAAGTTGCGTACGACGTCCCCAGCCGGGGAAGTTCAAGCCCGAGATCAAACAGACGCTATCCGAGCGGCTTGAACGCTTCGAGGCAACTTGAACAACGTGGCTCCGGGACCCACTGCGGGTTCTCCTTCATCGCTTACCGCTTCATTGCTGATGCATCGGCGTTCCGCTCAGTCATCACCGTCTCGGGTCCTATCCGTGCTGCGGTAGAGTGTATTTGTAACATGCACATGATCACAGCAGAGACTTGGATCCGTGACGCGTGACTCAGCCTTGGTTCCAAGAAGACCTTCCATCTTGCCGCAATCAACGGATCAAGCAATCGATCAGTCACGATCCGAGCGATCCGATCCGCAGTTGTAAACACGTCAAAACGAAGATGCGTGTGTGTACAAAAGTCCGACTAGTATGCATGCGGGCAACCACGCCACAAGTACATGACCCCTGACGTGGCGAGCTCCCTCATGGTATGCCCAATCTAATACGAGAACCCAACACATGTCTAATTCAAAAGAGATCGACCCGCTACAGAAAAGAAACGGATTCTCATTTCCGACGCAGGTATGACGCGTCGTCGAAGCCCGACTTTTGGGAGTAGAGACGAGGGAGAAGGGTGTAGGAAGCATGCCAAGGAGTCAAAAAAAAAAGGGAATCAACCATCTGTACCCGACCTATTATGCCAAGAAGGAAAGTCCAAATAGTGCAAGTTTGTTGTACACGACGGAGGGAGATGCTATGGATGGATGGATTTACAGATAAATAGGAAACTCGAAAAACCGAGAATGAACCAGGATAAAAAGGAGGACATAAGTGACGTTGAGAGTGGCGATACGTACAGACAGTGAGAATAGGATGGGAGAAGCAAGAATCTCGGAGGACTGCAATCCGGCCGAGGAAAGAAACACAAGCGTGGTGTAAATGCCTTGGTATCTTGCACCCACGTAGACGTGATACACGACTAACGCGTCGAGAGATAGAGTAAGTCGAGAAATAGATGAAAGGTGTATCCGCAAGGAGAGTGGATGGATTATGCCACAATCCCACCGCCATCATAGCCGTTGTAATTCGGGGAGGGTCCTCGGGCAAAGCACCACTGCATGACAAAGGTATCGTAGAGTGAATTACTGTCGGCGAGAGCCCTTCTCCCCGGTGGCGATGGGATATCGCGCCGTCGTTCGGGAAGTTCCGAGACAGGGGAGAGGTTGGTGTGTTGACAATGCAGTTCCTCGGTCCGCGGTTTGCTGAGTGCCGACCAACCCCAGTCTGCAATGTGTCCGGGTCTTGAGGTGAACTCTTCCGTCTCATTTGAGTCATGGGGGTGGGTGGGGGTTGCGGGGTGTCCATTTATCATCACGCGCGGAGCTATCGTAGGTGAAACGGAGGGGGTCGAAAGGGTAGAGGAAGCGGGTGACGACGTATCTTCGTCAGATGGCGACCGCAACGTGGTCGATGGTGGCGAGTCTGGGTTCGTAGCGGGAAAATGTGACGACCTGGTACGGATTGTTGGGGGAGCATAATTGCGTAGACTGAGTTTTCCGGCGCGCAAGGGCATCGCGAGCCCATCGGTTTCATTCACGGGCTGGATCTCCTTGTTGTTGGGAACAGGGGGGACTATGAGGCCTGTGGCATGTTTCTTGCAAGTCAATGCGGGTTGAGGTTGGGTACACGGCGAAGGAATCGATGCTGGTGTTGACAAAATAAGTTCACCTCTTGTACGACATAAAGGGGGAAATCAAAGTACCGGAGAAAGTTTCCCGGCGGGGCCTGTTTCGGGGGGATGTGGCGGCGACAACGGGTCTGAACCCGACACGGTAATTGCTGTTGTCATTGTTGTCCCACCATTCACCACCTGGGCCGCACTTGGTAGAACCAGGCTCGGGGTATGTCGAACTGATGCGATAGCGGGCAGCGAGCCATAGAGTGCGGGTGGTCAAAGAGTGAGCATAGTCCTCGAGACGGATGGTGAAGGCGAATCGATCCCACCCTCTTACCCTATGAGGATTAAGGTCCTCCGATGTGGATGCGGATGGCGAGAGAAGAATTTGGGAGGGTAGGACTGAGAGAGAGTCAACGTAATGAGCACCGACCTCACTAACGGTTTGCCAGTCGTCGAGGGTAAAGCGGATGGCGACATGTTTTTCGAATGACAAGTTGCGGACAAGGATAGAGCCTGTGAGTAGAGGTTTCGCGGTTGTGCTGGGTGAGGAGTGTGGTAGATCGAGGGACTCGAGAAGTAAATTTGCAAGAGGGGAAAATTTGTAAGGAACGGGAGAGGATTTTGTTGGGTCAATCTCGTAATTGAAAACGGGAGGGAAAGGGAAGCGTGTTGGCGGTGGCTCCTCGCCCTCTGTTTCTGTCTCATCTCCATTACCATTTTCGGGGCTGCTGAGTGCTGCAGGGCGCGCTGAACGATTAAAAACACGGACGGTGGCAAGAGCGTAGTCCTTTTCTGGGAAATGGACATTTTTTGGAGTGACAACTGGGGTGGACGGTTCAGAACGGGCACGTAGATGCATACGCTGAGCCTGAGGGGGATTCAAGATGGTGGGTGATGAGGAAGACAATTTAAGAGAAGGCTTGAGAGGCTTTCCACTTGAGAGCAGAATGGGAGTAGATGTGCCTCTGGGGAGCTGAGGGCCAGGAGAGGTGGGGCGGGAAGTAGAGGAGGAAGAAGGGGACGAGGAGGTGGGTGGGGACGTAGAGCGAGGGAAGGGAACGGTGGCAGGAGTGGTGACGGAGAGGCACGGCGAGGGACAGTGCTCGTCGACGGAGGAAGAGTGGCCGTCGTCGTCGTCGTGAGGAATGTGAAAGACGGGGGATTTACGAGCAGGAATGTCGTGTTTTCTCTTTGGGAGGACACCCAGAGTATGAAATGTGCCGGTGCCGCGTTCCTCAGAGAACGAGCGACGGACTGGGGGACAGGTAGACATCTGTGAATGACGTCAGATACGAGTGGGTGAATGGCATGCTGAGTTACTCACTAGTATACAGCGAGATTCGGACGACAAGGTCGCAGTTAACAGGACCGTCTAAACGGTGTGCGATGAAAAAAATCAGAGTGGGTGGGTGAGTGTTTTGAAATATATAAAGTGTGCAATCTCCAAAAGTCTTTCCGAGATCTCGATCGCCGAGTCGGCACTGCATAAGCAAGATTACTTTATATGGAAAGTTCCAGATCCATCTTTCCGATCAGACGTACCTTGCTGTCGGCTTATCGCAACGCCGCCCTTTTGCGCCTTACTACATCCACCTTTTTGACAATGGAAGGACCGTGGCTTTTACTGCCTCCGGTCTTATCTTCTTCCCATACCAGTTATCTCCTTGCGCCTCCTTCTTTTCATCGCCACTTCGCTCTAGACGTGAGAAGATCCTGGCGATGCCACCTCGTGGTCCTCCTCTAGACCTTCGTATAGCATCCCACTTTCCTCATCATTCCATCGTCCACAAGTACCCAAAGCTGTGATACGCGGGTCACTTTGTACGAATTCCCTTCTTCATCCTCCTTTCTTCCTTGCGCTGCTCATCGCTTCCTCCTTCCGTCGTCTTGACTTCCTACCCCCTTCGAAGTGGGCGTCTTCCCATCTCCATGACGTCGTCTTTCGCCTTTCTCGAATGCCACTCCAATGTAGCCCTATCGCCTGTTATTCTTCTTGCAAATACCTCAGGGACATCCCTTGTTTTTATTGGACCCCATCGTCATTGAGGCAGGAAATCGATCCAAAGGCCCCACTTGAGATGTCGCCCCTGCTCTTTGCAGAGCTTCTGCTCCATCCATCACCTGGAAGGACGGCAGAAGACCCAACTCCACTCCCCTCAAATAATTGGGAACCCTACCTTTCCTTTCTGCATCTCCATCCCGTGCTCGTTACTTCTCATATTTTGAATCGTTGACTCGGGATGTGAAACAACTTCCCACGATCACTTTCAACGTATATGATCTCTATTTCCGATCATACGCCTATCTGCCCACTCCCTAGATAACGTAAGCGTTCTATACTCCATCCTCCTTGCTTTATCAAGGTGTGTACTTTGGTGGTTGGGAGCCATATCATTGTCCAATATCCGACCGTACTTGACCACTCTGGTCGCCCCAAAGTTTTTTTTCTCCCCTGATTGATCCTATTGTAAATGTGACATGTACTCAAACTCGGATAATGTTACAAATTGCAACTGAGTCATGCTTTTCAAATACCCCTCGTGATACGGTAACTCAAAAAGTTAATGATGGCAGTGATGTCGGATGTCATTGACAGATATGCGTTCGATGGGATAGATATCGATATCCTATAAAACATGTGCTGATAGTACATAAATTGTAAGCCTATTGGCCTCTTAGAGATAGCAGTAGTCTTTCTTGTACCGTACGTCGTAGTCGCCCTACAGAGCTTGGTCCAGTTCGCTTGTCCGCTCGTCTCTGTGTTTCCGCCGTTTGGCCACGGTCGGTTTCCATAAATCTAACATTGTATTCTTTCGTCGGATCCCATTGTGGGCCTGAAAAAAAAAAATAGCAAACATTAATCAGAGGGTCGAGAGCAAGTGCCAACCTGCGAAACCTTCCCACGGCGGGGCCGCCTGTCACAACATGTCACACTCTCTGTTGTCGGTTGTTCGTTATCGTCATCATTCTATCAGCGTATCTGGTAGACCGTACTGGATACCTCCTGGATACTCTTATCTCTCTCTCAGGGCTTACCTTCCTTTCTTACATTCAATTCATAAGGGTCGTCTCGACGTGGGAAGCTGCAATTTCAGCCCTCAGAGGTTGCCCACCAGCACCACCGTGACACTCGTAGCGACCCGACTCGCTACTAACTCACAACGGTGTCGAATGTCCTCTCGGTCCCAGTGCCTTGCACCCTGGGGAAGACAAGGTTCGCTCGAGCACGTCAAGCGAGTCCGCACGAACATCAAGATTGGGCCCGACGCACTCTTCCCCTTCTATCGCCCGTGATCTATGGATCACGAATGCCGCACTCTCGGCAGAAGGGGGTATGTATATACAAAATATAAATAACTCGACGGACTGTGAAACGTCCGTGAGTAATTTCCGACAGGCCAAATCGTTCAGCCAACCGTCGCGGTAGTAACGTTTCACCTGTGCGCGACGCAAATACCATCTCATCATGATCACCCCTCGTCGAACCCAAACCAAGGATGGAATGCGTACGACTGTCGACATATTGGCTCATCTAGGCTACTGAAAGGTGACATGACCTTGGAAGCGATTCCATAGTCGAGTCATTTACAAATCGTCTCTAAACCCCTCACCAGTACCCGCGCTCAGTCGCCTCAAGGCCGCATAAATGGAATTAGATGGGGACAACGGTGGCCTTCGAATTCGTAAATCAACAGCTTTTTGAAATATGGTGAATAGATAAGGCGCAGATGGAAGCATCAGTCACTGGCTCTCTGCGCCAGTCAAGGAGGGCGATGGAGAGAGGGGTATGTCGTTGGCGCGTTCTTCTAGACTGTTTTATTATTCGAACGGTACTATCAGCGATAGTCACCGGAATCAGCGGCGGTTACCCCCGGCGAACAATCTGAAATTGTCCAATTTCTGTGCTATGTGGTTATTGCGGTATGTAAAGTCTGCATCGACCTTAATTTCACAGAACACACATATGTACATGTTCAGGGTCTGGAACCAACTCTCCTTCCGCGGCACTTGCCGGCCGAAGCTGAGGCACTGAGGCACTGCCGCACTGGTACATACATTGGTATCGCGTCCCGAACCGGAAGACATGCGTGCTGGCACGACCGCAATGGGAATATTGGTCTCGTCACGCCACTTGCATAATTGACTCCAGATTCCAGACCCGGGACCTATGTCGCCCTAAAAAAAAACCGTTCATCTCCCATGTCCACGACTAATCCGATGGTCTCGGTACCAAGCTCCATGGGGTTCTGCGTGGACGAGCCTAGTCTGGCCTGGTCTGTTCGCGATTGCACGTTCAGATCCCGAATCAATGACCGATTCTTTTGTATTCCCGACAGCCATTGTGGTCTCGGGTCATAATACCTTGAGTTCGTCGAGTTGGATTGTCGTGTTCCGAGTCGTCGTCCATATGTGCGGCATGGAAGATCCAGAGCCCGTTCCGTATGCGTGCCGGGACTCGGACTCGGACTAATCGGCTCCGTGACCATCGACGACATACTATATATTCTTGACGGGCTCTGTGCCTGTAACAAGGTCACTGATCAGGCACAGCCTCGGTTTCAAGACGCGCACACGCACATACACTTTCCAAAGTGTTTCAGAGGAAGGACATCTAGGAATCTGTTATCGGGTGAAGATTACATGTGTAATGGGGAAGATGCATTGAGGATCGCAAGGGCGTTGGATTTTCCTACACGTTTTCTGTGGAGACCTGAACCCTAAGGGAAAGGGATTAGTACTGTCCAAGTGTACCTTACTAGTCGTACCTTGAAAGCTTGATCACAATCAACCAACGTTTACATAATCGAATATACGATCGGGTACAGCGCCACAACACCTC
>JBBPQZ010000717.1:0-12599 GCA_038092795.1 Boletus rubissimus | reverse complement strand
CCCTGAAGTTTTGTGGAATTCTGACCGTGAGAAGTGTATGAATTTTGACTCCTCAGGTCCTTCTGTCATGGCCATGCATCAATTCAACTTGGTGCAGGTCAGCGTGGGACCAGTGGGATGCCTGTTTGGAGACTTCCTCCACCAGCTCATTTGAAAGCCTGGGTCCTCTATAAGAAAAAGCAGAAAATCATATACTGGTACTGATACGACCTTCTACAGAAAGACACCCCCATAGGAAACTATCTTCCTTATCTTCATCCAAAGTCGACCCTCCACCGCCCCACTAAATATGTATAAACAAGGAACCCCTTCGCCCTATGCACGCCCCCTTTCCTGTATCGAAGTCCAGTCATCACAGCCGGAGCAGGCCTCCACCTTTTCAATGCAGGTGCTGTCGGAAGTAATTGGAAATATCCCAATGGAGGGAACAAGCAAAACCCCAGTCGCCAAACCAGTCATTCACCTCACTGTTCATCCCATAATGCCACCTGTCCCACCAATGCCAATCTATACACTAGAACAGGCGGATGCAGCACATCTGGACTTCAAATACCTCTCATGGAGGTACAACTATATCCATGACAACCCTAGCAAGCCATACCCGCCCTATCACCTCCGGAGATCTCCAAAGGAAATCCCCTCAGCGAAACCACCGCCAAAGGATAACCCACCTCCCCCTTCATTGCCACCGTCTAGTGAAGGGCAGCCTCGTGGCGTGCCTTTCCGCCCCCACGAACCCATTCGTTACCCCAAATGAGACCAAAAGATTGGGAAATCTATCTACACCAAGTCCAACTTCTATATGGGAGACAAAGAGAAATTCCAATCATGGTGGAGGCAGGTGACAGTCTACATGAGGGGATTCGAAAACGAGCCATCGAGTTGCCAGAAAATCTTGATTGCTACCTCGTATATGAAAGAAGAGAACCCCGCTGGGCGGTGGGCCGATCTCCAGATTAGGCAAAAGATCAACAAGCATCAAACCTTCGAAATGTTTGAGGCAAACCTCAAAAGAGCGTTCCAACCCGCCAGACTTAAGCACAAGGCCCAGACTAAGCTCTTTGCACTGAGGCAAGGGAATGACTCCATAGAGGACTTTTTCACCAAACTCTACCAGTATGCAGACGAGGCGGAGTATGATACCATAGTGAACGGGCGGTCGCTAGTGGATCAGATCTGCCGATGTGCCCGTCAGACGTTGGTGAACCATGCTGAGGACAACAATCATGCCCTCATCAACTTGGAGGACCTTTTCAAGTGGGAAGAAGCATTACAAAAGACCCAAGAAATCCTCAGGGAGAGAGGAGAACGGAACCAGACAGTTCGCCCCTTCCCCACTCAGCAAAGGTTTGTCCCTAGAAGGCCTCAAATGCAGTACACCCCACCGGCCGGACCTCCTCCTACTGCTACCACAGCCCCCCACCCGAATGCACCTGGTGTGTTCCCAGGACGTGGAGCTCCTATGGAGCTCGATAAAGCACATGCCGCAGGAATATGCCAAAAGTGTGGTAAGCCTTGACCCTGCCAAGAACACCCACCACGTCCACATGGCCCAAGAGCGTGAGCAGTTGAATGGAACAGTCAGATAATCCCTCCTCAACAATTTTCTCAAATCCGTGCCTTGATGAATGCCACCGAATTGCCTGAGCAGGAAACTCAGGCCATAATCACAGAAGTCGTGGAAGAGAATACAGACTTTGGATTGGGTTTTCAGTTTGTACAGTAGATACCAGTCACTCTACTGTACCACCTAAGTCATTGTTGCCTGTATCTGTACAACAAAGCAATTGATATACGATTTTGTCGCACAATGATGAGACTGAGAAAATCAACCAAGTAAATCTTCCCACGACCACGTTAGAGGTGGTTAGAACAAAAAAGGAAATACTGCTCCCAGTGCAAGGATCCCCTGGTGCGGCCAGGTACGATCTGTATGCCTTTGAGGATGCAGTAGTTCCTGCAAAAGAACAAGCCCTAATAGCAACCAGGTTGTCTATGGAAATCCCACCAGGCCATTACAGCCAAATTGCCCCCAGAAGTGGGTTAGCTGTTAAAAAGAAGCTAACGACCGGAGCCAGGGTAATAGATAGTGACTACAGGGGAGAAGTGAAAATCCTTCTGTTCAACTTCTCAAATGAAAGGTTTGTAGCCAAAGCAGGTAACAGAGTGGCACAACTAATTCTCAAGAGGATATCCACACCCCCAATAAAGGAAGTAGAATCCCTTGATGAAACCAAACAAGCAGAAAAGGAATTCGGAAGTACCAGAATATCCAAGGTAGGTGGTAATAAGGCCGCAGAGCGCCCTTCCACCAAGAACCGAAGGAACCGGAACTTGGATCATTACTGGATGAACACAGTGGACCCATGGATCATTAGGTGGATGAAGGCACAAGTGGAGAACCCAGACACCATGAGGAATCTGGGACATCTAAGGTCATTTGTCCATGAGTCCAGAAAAACAGAAGTGACACCCAATCTACTCTCGGATCTAAAACAGATGAGTGACTCTGATGCACACTGGATCTTGAGGGATCTCCAGAAACCCCCCAAGTATAAGAAGGCATCAGTCCGAAAAGAGTGTAACTCTCTTGAAATACCTGTGACCCTTAGGATGTCCGATGGGACGAGTGCGGAAGTCAAAGCCCTAATTGACTCTGGCTGCACCGGGTCGTTGATACATGAGAAATTTGTGGCTGAGAAGGGGATAGTCACTCACACCCTCCCCTGACCCATGTCCATGTACAACGCCGATGGATCCCTAAACCAGTCGGGTAAAATTGAGAAGTTCATCATAGTCGAAATGCAGATCAAGGACCACAAGGAACAACTGGCCCTTGCCATCACAAACCTAGGCCTGAACACTGTCTTCTTGGAACATGACTGGCTAAAAGCCCACAACCCAAGCATAGACTGGAAGACGGGACAAATCACCTTCAGATGCGAGGATGATCACATGCCCCATCTAGAAAGCTGTGATGACGATGATGAAGAGGATGCTGAATTCATTCCGCACGATGGAGATCGGCTGTTCAAACTCGACACTGAAAGTTATTTCCATAACACAGCCATGGATATAGCAGCCTGAGACTTCATAACAAAAAAGAAGAAAACCTTTGAAGAAGTGGCCCCAAAATACATACATGATTACACCGACGTATTCGCCAAAGAGAGCTTCGACAAACTCCCTCCGAGGTGACCATGGGACCACGCCATCAAACTCTTACCAGAAGACCACACGGTGGACTGTAAGGTCTATCCACTAAATCCTGGAGAGCAAGACAAACTAGATAAGTTCCTTGAAGAAAATCTGAAGTCAGGACACATCCATCCATCTAAGTTACCTTTCGCATCAGCCTTCTTCTTTATCAAAAAGAAGGATGGCCACCTATGACCCATACAAGACTACCGAAAACTGAATGAGGTCACGAGGCACAACCGATATCCACTATCCCTGATCGCCAAACTAGTGAATAAGCTCAAATCCACCAAATACTACACCAAGTTTGACATAAGATGGGGATACAATAATGTACAGATGGCTGAAGGAGACGAATGGAAAGCCATGTTTAGAACCAACCGAGGGCTATTAAAACCCCTGATAATGTTCTTCGGGTTATGCAACTCCCCCGCCACCTTCCAAACAATGATGAATTCATTATTCCGAGATCTAATCAATCAAGGGGTTGTAGTGGTCTATATAGATGACATTATGATCTTCACCAAGACTCTCGAAGAACACAGGAAGGTGGTATGAGAAGTACTACAGATCCTACGGGATAACCACTTGTACCTCAGACATGACAAATGCGATTTCGAGGTACAGGAAACAGAATTCCTAGGATTGATAGTATCTCAAAACGAGGTCAAGATGGATGATAAGAAGGTAGTGGCAATCAAAGACTGGCTGGTACCCACATCGAAGAAAACCCTAAGAGGCTTCCTAAGGTTCCTAAATTTCTACAGACGATTTGTAAAGAACTTCGCCCAAATCGCCTGCCCCCTAAGTAGCCTCACATCAGTGAAAAGAGACTTCAAGTGGTCCCCAGCATGCCAACAAGCCTTCAAGCAACTCAAGAAGATGATAGCAATCACCCCCACGCTGGCAATGTTGACAGACACTGACCCATTCAGAATAGAAACCGACGGATCAGGAATCGGAGTAGGTGTAGTCCTATCACAAAAGCAAGAAGGAACATGGCATCCAGTAGTGTTCATATCAAGATCCCTCAATGATGCAGACTGAAATTACCATGCCGCGGACCTCGAAATGCTAGCTGTCATCTTTGCCCTCCAAGAATGGTGACAATATCTCCTCAAGGCAGTCCACCTTGTCGAAGTGCTAACGGATCACAAGAACCTCGAGTTCTTCCAAAAGCCCCAAGACCTCTTCCGCCATCAAGCTAGATGACAGCAAATTGTCTAGGAATATAAGTTGTTATTCAACTATAGACTGGGCAAAACAAACCCAGCAGATCCTCTGTCTAGGAGGCCAGATTATAAGAAGGGGGTAAACACCGACAACAAACAACAAATCCTATTACCTGATTCTCTTTTCCCGAACAAGGGTGGTAATGTGGCTGCTGAGTGCCCTTCCACCCTAGTTCAAATAAAGGCTGTTGCCTCGACAAGCATCCTCGATTGCATCAAAAAACTACAATACAAACTAGAACGATTCACGAAAGAGGGGCTTGAAAAGGCTGAGTCGCCCTGGACAAGAAAGGACGAGCTGGTAAGATGGAAAGATCTAATCTACATCCCGAACGATGCCAAACTCAAAGAAAAAATCATCCGAGCCAATCATGACCACCCGATCTCAGGCCATCCTGGAGTCAAGAGAACCTGGAACCTGATCATGAGCAAATACTACTGGCCCTCTCTGAGAAGGAATGTGGAAGGATACGTAAAAGGCTGCGACACCTGCCAAAAAGTAAAACCGAAAACCATGGCAACTGCAACCCCACTACACTCAAATAAGATCCCATCAACATTATGGGAGATCATCTCCATGGACCTAATCGGACCTCTACCACAGTCACAAGGGAAAAACGCCATTCTGGTAGTAGTAGATCAATTTTCCAAAATAATACATCTAATCCCCGTCACCAATACGATCACCTCACAAGGGGTAGCAATGACATTCCGAGATAACATATTCAAATTACACGGAACATCCCGAAAGGTGATATCAGATCAAGGACCCCAATTCGTATCATCATTCATGCGAGACCTATATACACTCCTAAAAATTGAAGCGAACCTGTCCATGGCATACCACCCCCAGACAGACAAACAGATGGAGTGGATCAACCAGGAGGTAGAAAAATACCTAAGGATCTATGTAAACCATCGACAAACGGACTGGGTGGATTGGTTAGCAATAGTGGAATTCACACACAACTCCCAAACGACAAGCGCCACCGGAGTATTCCCCTTCATCCTCAATTTCAGCCAACAATCCACCATTCCGGCCCAAAAGAAGGAAGTCCGCAATGAGTCTGCGATGGCGTTTGTAAAACAAATGAAATCCAGTTACAAAACAGCAAAGAAGGCATTGGAAAGAGCAGTGGAATTGATGAAAAGGTCCCACAACCAGAAGGCCAAGAAGGTGGAGGAGTACAAACCAGGGCAAAAAGTCCTACTAGATGCGAAGAACATTAAAACCAACAGGCCGACAAAGAAGTTCGACGACAAACGATATGGGCCATTTAAGGTGAAAGCAAAGGTGGGGACGGCGGCCTACGAACTAGAACTGCCGAAGACGTGGAAAAAGATCCATCCTATGTTCAACGAATCCCTTCTCACACCCTATGTAACCGGGACCTACCCCATCCAAACAAAGCCAAAACCACCCCCTCCAGTCATAGTTCAACAAGAAGAGGAATATGAGATACAGGAAGTCGTCGACTCATGAAAAAAGAGAAACAAAACCGAGTACTTGGTACATTGGAAAGATTACCCGCATGAGAAACGCATGTGGAAACCTAAAACGAATCTAACCCACGCCACCAAGAAAATCAAGGACTTTTATAAAAGATATTTTGAGGCCATCTGTACGATTTGAGGTAACGTGGCTGCTATACACCCTTCCTCGGAGCCATGTGACTGTCCCCTCTGCACCTCACAAACCCCCTTGTTCATGAATAGTGGTTTCAAATCTTTCGCTGCGTTGCTCAACCACCTTCCCGACTCATTGTTCGAGATACCCACACCACAGTCAGAACCAAGGCTCACTGGTATTCTAATCGATCAGGAGCTCGATCTTGAGAAGGGGGTAATGAAATGAAATAAAGCCCTAGTCACAATGTCCTTCTAAAAGATATTTATACGCAACCCCTGTCTTCCTTCAATAGTTTTTCCTTTGCTAGTCATGTGGACTTATGCCAGGATTCAATGCATCCGCTTGGATGTGGGAAGCTTATCTTATCTTATCATCATCAGATCCATTAATCTCGCCCCCACCACTCATCCGCTTAGCTCCTTACCTTATTTTCCCATGATGTCACCCTTCAAACATTCCAGAATATTCTATGATGTTATACTTACATAATCATTCCAGAACCTTCCGCACCAGCCCTAAACATGGTCTGTGTACACGTAGTTACAATATATAAGTAGTCGATCCTTCATATAGGCTCTCTAGTTTCAGAATTCCATTTCTTTGACTTGAATATCATACTTTGTGACTCTTGTCAATTCGTGGTCTTTTCAAATATGCTCCATGGACTCTTTCGGGAATATATGCTTGCCCAAGTTGGTCGGCACATCTTCCTTGGACCATCGCATGCCTTAGGAGGTAATTCAGCACGTGCGACACGCACTTGCAATGCGATCTTGCATAGCATGACCACCATTGAAGCAGAACACATTACCTATATACAGTGACTTCAAAAACTGTTCCTATTACAACTCGTTCTTTTCTTCGTACTTCTCTTTCGCCTCTGCTCTATCCATGTACTACCATCGGTGCTAGGACCCCTTATCCAACAGATCCTAGCACCTCCCACAGACTTTATTCCTTTTCTCTGCCTCGGGCTTCTCCGACTGCCTCCGTACCCGTGGCACATCCTTTTACCATATTTGTCTCGATTGATTCTCCCGCGATACGTTGGCCGCGTGTTCTGCTCTTCATCATTACGCATCCTTCCTTTTCGGGCTTCCTTCCGTTCCGTTATGTGTCTTCTTTTGATCCGTAATGCATAACCCTTTCTTTTCTAGTTATCCTTGCATTTCTTACTATGGTCCGTGCGCGAGGAGACCACGTATATAAATGACTTGAGTATCACCTAGATCACTAGTTTAGACCTCCTTTGAGCTACCTTGTATCTCGTCGTCACCTAGTAATCTACTTGCTTCTCTCGTTTTACTTGCCCCGCGATTAGGAAACTCCTAGATCGCTTCCTTGATTGGCTTGTCCTTCGACTCACCGATACCTTGTCCACCGTTGGAGGAATCCCCACAATGGAAGTACTGCGTGTCGGATCCAACCTGACTACTTTGATTGGTTTGCTCTACGCTTACTGATATCTTCGAGGAATCCCCTCAACTCTTGCTGACAGAGGAATCCCCATGTCAGAACTACTGCGTCGTCGGCTCCCAACCTGACTCCTTGTCATCGAAGGCCCTTTACGATTATTCCTACCCTGGGTAGTCGTAACAGTTCCAATGTTTTGTAGTTTTCAAATGTGTGTGGAATAGCAATTGTAGGCATGGGAACCCTGCTTAGTGTTGGTGGGAACATGTGATGTACAAACCCCTGGCTACCTGCTGACCTAATACTCATGTGATTCGGCTCAGGGGCCATTGAAATATATCCATTTTAAAACAGGGATACCATTGGAACAGTTTTAGAGCTTTTAATATGATTCATAAAATTTTAGTAAAACAAAGGGATAGCTGTTGTTATTTGGTGCTACAAACAAAGACACACATATAAATATAATGTCTGAGCTTGAAATAAGTCTCACACTTCTTTGTTTTCAACTACTACCATCATGAGATCTCTTTCTGCTACTCAAAAGAGCACTATCCTCTCTTTGCTTGATTCTGGCCATTCTATTCACTCTATTATATCCAGAACTGGTGTAGGCATTGCCACCATCTCCAGACTTTGTTCCAAGGAGCATTCCAACCTTCAAAAGTCTTCTGGAGATCGTCCATCCAAGCTTTTTTCCACAGATATTCATCATGCTCAGCGTTTTATCACCTTTGGCAAAGCTGAGACTGCTGTTCAGGTGACCAAAATACTTTCCAATATCATCAACCAGCCTCTATCTGCCAACACAGTCCACCTTCACTTGAAAAAGTCTAGTATGAAGGCTGTAGTTAAGTTCAAACACCCTCTTCTTTCTTCTAGATATCGCAAGGCTTGTTTGGATTTTGCCTATGCCCATAAATATTGGACTATGGATGATTGAAAGAGGGTAGTATGGTCTGATGAAACCAAAATCAATTGTCTAGGGTCAGATGGACGCAAATGGGTGTGGAAAAAGGCAGGTGAGGGGCTCAGTAACAGGTTGGTAGAGGAAACTGTCAAGTTTGGAGGTGGTTCTGTGATAATGTGGGAGTGTATGACTTGGTAGGGAGTTGGCTATGCTGCCAAGATTGATGGTAGAATGGATGGTGACCTTTACCTTCAAATTTTGAAGGATGAGCTGCTGAATACTCTGCAGTATTATGGTTTTAATTCTTCTGACATCATCTTTCAGCAGGACAATAACCCCAAGCACACCTATAGAAAGGTGAAGGGATGGCTAGAGGAACAGGATTTTAGAACTATGGTGTGGCTTGCACAGTCTCCTGATCTAAACCCTATTGAGCATCTATGGGGTTATCTGAAAAGGAGGCTTGCAGCTCATGAAAAGCCCTCTAGTGGGATTCATAAGTTGTGAGATAGGATTCAGGAGGATTGGAAGAAGATATCAGTTGAGGAGTGTCAGAAGTTGATTGAGAGCATGCCTAGAAGGATTCAAACAGTGCTCAAAGCCAAAGGAGAATACACTAAATACTGATATATATCAAATACCCTATTTATTTCAAAAGCTCTAAAACTGTTTCAATGGTGTCCCTGTTTTAAAATGGATGTATCTCAGTGGCCCCTGAGCTGAATCATATAAGTATTAGGTCAGCAGATAGCCAGGGGTTTGTATGTCACATGTTTCCACCAACACTAAGTAGGGTTCCCACACCTACAACTGCTATTCTACACACACTCGAAAACTACAAAATATTGGAATGGTTTTTGGAGTCATTGTATGTGTGCAAGTAGGTCATTTTCCATCATCCATTCACAGTATATATTTGAGCTTGCATCATTTTCAGGCTTGTTTTGCAATTTTGTCAATGAGCTAATGGTATGAAAGCGATGGTGTTTTAAGCTATTTCAACCTTTACCATGTAATAGCCTCCTTTATCTGTGACCCGATCGATATCGAATGGAGGGATGATTTACTGAAATGGTGGAACAAGTTAGTATCACACATACATTCATGACTTTTAGTGATGACTTGAACATTTTTAGGGAAATGTTTGGGAACGAAAATGGCCGCACACATTCCAATTTGAAGAACTTAAAGAATGAGGCTGAAGCTTCAAGCACATCCAGCACAAACCGGCCAGCAAGCCTTATGGAGAAACTATGTATCCAAATACAGTCTTACATCACTACCACACAAGCTTCTTCATCAGAACAACCATCAGCTCCTATAGACTCTAACCCCAGTGCATCCTCAGAGATCAGTAGATCAACAACAGCACATGGTCTCACTTCTTCTTGCCCTTCCACACCTTCCCCCACCGGAACCTTATCATACGCAGCCACCAATCTGGTGATGCCTGATAGTCCTTTAACAGATGCAGAGATAGATACACCTTTTACCCCAATTACAAACAAACGGACAATGTTGTCCAAGGCCACAACTACCATAGGAAAGGGAAAGAAGAGGGCTGCCGACCCAGACAAGGAATCAGCACCTGCTGGTCCCTCGCATCCCAAACAAAGCTGCAAGTAGAGGTACTGTGGTGTAGCTGTTCTGGATAAAGATATTAATTTTTCTATAGTTTTTTTCTTGCTCAATCATCACTGTATTCAAGTTCTCGTTTCTCACCATGGAGTCACTATCATCAACACCTCCCCATCATTCACTGTTATAACTTATCACCAAAACATCTAGTCAATCCACAAGGCTCAGACGATGCTTGCAGGATACACTATTCCTGGCTCAAGGAGATGAGGGTATGGGAATCTTCTCCGCTCAACACAGTCTACAATGGCCAGAAGACCAAGGAAATGACTATCATGGTGAACAAAATGGATTAGACTGGGAATTCCAGTCGCAAAGTACTACTTTATATATGTTACAGGTGCGCACACAGACCATGCTATGCGTGGGATGGATTACCATAAATAGACTAAGTGGTCTCACGATCGTGAGAGAGAGATAACGGAAATTAAAGGGGCTGTGTAAGAAGAGTGGAAATTAAAAGAGCACAGTCATCTCATGGTATGACATCATTAGTTCTAGACCTAGTCATGTGAGAGTTACCACGGTCACGTGCACAGATCACATGACTGAGAAAGAAAAGCATACAAGTCTGAAAAGTTTGAAAATGTTCATATCATAACATTCGCCATCATTTTGCATCATATCCCAGTTGTTATTCCCCTGCCACTTCTCACCATCAGCAGCATTCTCACATTCTTGGCCATGCTATTGTCGTCATATATTATATTGTTTGTATTAACAAGACAGTGTACTATAGTCACCAATGGTGAATATATGGTCATGTTTATGAGCTACTATTATTTCGGTCATGATCATATCAGGAGTATCGAACAGGGTAGGTATATTATTCATTAAGGAATATGTTGCATATATGGTGATCTTTCAGTTTCAAATCATCATCATGCATGTGATGTATATGCTAGCAGCCAGGTTGCATCCAAATAGGAAAGTTGTGAGCAATTGGAATATTTTGTGGACAAAGCATTGGTGCATGCAAACACTTCATACACTATGGGACAAGGGAGATACATTTATATATGGGCATGTCTCCACTGCACATTTTTTGTGATGAAATAGCAGGAGAGGTCAGCATCGTTTTCCTTGCATTCTGCAGCTCCTCATAATGCATCACCCTATGAAACATGCAAAGTTGGCAGAGTAACTCCAGAGATGTGTTTGCATTACTTTGCGTCATGCAACCTGACCACTCAGATCAGATTTCTTCAAACCACAGACTCTCTTGTACATTACAATATATATCTATTCAGCTGCTACTTACTCGTTCCCAATTGTACCATGAGATAGTATATCACTGGTGCCATCTCAATTAAGATGGCAGACACTATGAGTTTAGCCTCGCCGATCTACAAACTTAAGTGCTCAACGAGTGCTCAATGGGTAGACTGTTTTGGTTTAGGTCAGGCGGTGACCCTGGATCTTCTTTTTTGACTGGCTATCCTCCAATCACAGCTCTCAAATGGTCAGCGGTAGAATCATCAAGCAATAACATTATACACTGTGTTGCAAATGAGTCTACTCGGTTATGGCGTTAAATTAGCACATTTATTCCTGCTATGCTTTGTGTGATCTTCGCCACACTTTATGTGGTCCTCACCGCGCTTTATGTGATCTTCACTGTGCTCTATGTGTGATATTTGCTGCACTTTATGTGATCTTCACCTATCCCACTTTTCTTACGATCTAACAGCCCCCCTCCTCCCCCTCCCCCGCCTCGATCTCCTCACCCATCCTCTACCCCTGAAGAGGTGGAGATGAGGTTTGGGGACATCTCATACCCATCATGTCTTTTTGATGAACATACCATTGTCAATCTTTGGGACAAGGAGCTACAGGCTCAAGGAGAATATAGATTCATGCCATATGATGAAATTCATAATCATCTCCTGCTTGCTACTAATGGGCTGTAATGCACATATCTACTATGATCAATAGATCTCCAAGTCTTCTGAGTTTCTTCAAAGTAATACTAATTGTTGCATGTCGTTTCTCAATCAATTAATTGTCTGATTTTTAGAACAACTCGAAGACGTGAGATAAGTCAGGTGTGGTGAGGGCCACATAAAGTGCAGCAAATATCACACATAAAGTGCGGCAAGGACCACATAAAGCGCAGCAAAGATCACATAAAGCGCAGTGAGGACTACATAAAGCACGGTGAGGACTACACAAAGCACGGCAGGAATCACACAAAGTGCAGCAGGGATCACATAAAGCGCAGCAAGGACTACATAAAGCGCGGTGGGAATAAATGTGCAGATTTAGCGCCATACTCGGTTAGCAATCTCGCTACCAGTTTCATTCCCGCCATTCACCAGGTAACTGCACTTCAAATATGGTATCTCATACTGCATATTCTACGTCCAGACATTATGCATTATTTGTTATGCAAAATGTGTGATTTTACCCGCATACCTGGAATTACCCAAAAACCCATGCAAGATGAGATTTATGCACCACTATTATGCATTACGAGAAGGTGTACTCCTTTGCAACCTATGTCGCACCCTGATCAGGTAGGCGCTCACTGCTTCGCAATAACCTTGTCAGCAATAGACAACTTACGACACGTGTTCTC
>JBBPQZ010000716.1:0-12624 GCA_038092795.1 Boletus rubissimus | reverse complement strand
TGAGCGCGTTGTATGAGCGTGTTTACGCGTCGCAGCAGTGGGTCCCACGACCGAGAGAGTGGACAAGAGCAACGAACGACCTGACCACCTTTTGGACGTCGTGTGGCCGCTCACTGCCATATCCTCAACAACACACTGCTCTAAACTAACTACTTTTGCATGGCGACCGACTTTTTATCGTCGACATCGTCTACGGCGACGGTTGCTGGCTTGTTCGTTGCCGGTCTAGGCGCCGTCTATGCTTATACCCAACTACTAGGCACACCAGAACATACCCGGACCCAGACCTACGGGCATACCATACGTCCGGGTGCAGATGGAGACGCGCACGCGAAGAACGAGGGGGAGGTGAAGAGCGCAGGGGGTAATACGTCCGGGACGACACAGAAAGGGAGGAGGAAGAAGAAGGGCAAGGGCGTGGGTACAGGTGAGGACGAAGGTGGAAGTAAATGTAAAGGTGAAGATGAAGATAAAGTCCCGTTCCCGCGGGCCGTACCGGGCGATTTCGAGGGTGCGGGTGTGGGTGCAAAGGCAGATGTGGGTGCCAATAATGTGGGTTCACAAGAGGCTTTTCCGGCAGGGACGGTGTCCAAGCAAGCCGACAGTGGAAAGCCCAAGACCAACAAGAAGAAGAAGAAGAAGCAGGGCAAGGGTAAAGATGGGGACGAGGACAAGGACAAGGACAAGGAGGGCGGTTCGGAGACGGGAAAGGAGTTGGGCGTTGGACGCACTGCGACGCATGGACCGCACTCCGGCGATAGCACCGACGCTTCGGTGTCTCACTCTCCATCCGTGCCCGTTTCTGCTCTGGCTTCTCCCCGTGCGGTGGGAAAGGGGAACCTGCGTGCGAGCCCGAGGCTCGCCCCGCCGTCCCAGCCTCACGCTCATACTCGTGCGCACGCGCCGTCTCAACCCCGTGAGATCCGTCTCTCGCTGTCGTTCGACACCGATAGTTCGTGGACGCACGTCGACCATCGTCGTCTCGGAACGTCCACGTCTACAAATGGACAGACCACGAGGCCTATGGACTCGATGGACGTGACGAGCAGCGATATAGCCTCTACAGCGAGCGAATCACCTGTGGCGGAGCAAATGAACAGTGTCTCCACCGACATGCGCGGAACACGTGCAAACCTCGTGCAGCGTACCCTCGCTGAGAAACTCGTTCCCAGACCGAGGAAAACGGGCGTCAGCGAGTACGTTTCCTTTTGATACAGTCTTCTTTTTTTTTTTCTTCCTTTCGTGGCTTCCTTGCTTTTCGATCGACTTTTTCCGTTTCGCTTCTCAGTTTATTTCAATTTCGTGCTTTCTTGGGCATCTCCTATATGAACGATTCCCTGCTTGTCTTTTTGAAATGCTGCGGGTGCTGATTTTTCCCTTTCATTTGTTAGCATGCTGGAACAGCCTGATTTCCCCACCGTGGCGCGCGTCATGCGAGTACAGCCTCGGGCGGATGAGACCCCCGTCCCAGGCTTCTCATGGGAGGACTATGGAGACGTCGTCGAAGACAGCTTGCTCGTCCACGATGCCGATCAAGAGGACGAAGGGGAATGGGGCGTCGTCAAGAGTCGAAACCGTACCCGTAATTATATTTTTCTTCCCTCTTTCCTGGGCGTTGCTTCTCACCGACACAAAATAAATCAATATTAGGACCCCTACAAACGACGACGACGACGACGACTTCTTCCACGTCATACGCTCCAGCAGCGCCCGAAACCATGACCAAGAAGCAGCGACAAAACGCACGCAAGAGGGAGCTTGCCAAGTCTGCCAAGGCGGAAGCAGAGGCAACACGATTAGAAGGACTCGCAAAGCACAAAGGCGAGCTGGAACGACTCCGGATCATCGAACAATCTCGACAGGGTGGGGGGAAACGACCGAGCGGTGGTATGCAAGCCACGGTGGATGATCAAGGCAAATTGGTTTGGGAGTGATTTTTTTTTTTTTCAATTTTCAGGAAATCAAAGGTAGACGACCGTTGGGATGCTCGTAAATTATCTACTACTCAGCAGAGGACATGACCGGTGGATATTGTAGCTGCGACAGGATTATCTCTGGTAATGGCAGAATACTAGGTGTCGTAAATGCATTCAAAAAAGCAATGTTCACGAACAGAGCACGAGCGAAATCTGAGTAAAGTATGCAGGAACCAGAAGCACAAGGGGAAGAAAAAAATTCATGTCCATGCAAGCGAATTAGCGACAAAATTATTTGTGGGGATGATTTGTACCATGTGTTACTCACAGGTGAATTGATACGATCAGTGCCATGCACGTCGTCCCTGGTTAGACGAGACATTTGGGGAAAAACTTGTTAGCCGTTAGCGTTCTGAGGAAGGACCGTGCCTTCCGTTGCCGTCTCCCGCATCTCGGCCTGAACTATGTCCTTGGAGACCGACACCCGAATCCCCGTATCGCCGAGACGATGGTCCGGGTAAATGGAGAGCCATGGGAGGGCCGGGTGGCCCTTCCATGGCAACGTCCGAGACACCCGTCGCTGACGAGTGTGGGTGTTCCATCGCCGCTGCCGCGTGTCGCAACGGAGCATTGCCAGGCCTTTCCATTCGTCTTGAAGAAGAACTGGGCGCAGACGCCCGCCCGGCAAGCTGAGCGTCTGCGCGTGGCAGTTTTTTGACTGCGCGTCGGGGTTGTATGGGGAGGTGATGGAGGCGAGGGAGAAGGGTGATTGTCTTACTGCGGCTGGCGACTTGGCTTCAGACGCCGATGCACGTCGGACGTGGCTTGGCCCACCCACTGGGGGAGGTTGAGTGGGGGCGGTGCCCGGTAATGTCCCTGGTGTAACTAGGTGAGGGGAGTTTGATGGGTATTGTAAAGGCCTAGGTACATGATCGGCTTGGTATGAAGACGACGGAGGCACGGCGGGCGAGTAAAGCACTGATCCCGTTGACGCATGACTAGCGTGGTATGAAATGTTTTCAGATGGTGGAACGCCTGACATATCGGGAGACATTGAGTACAACGGCATGTTGACAGTGCCAGGCGGAGCGGAGAAAATGCGCGAGACCGTGGTTTCTAGGTGATCTAGCCTGGCCTTGAGTTCGTCATATTCTGCCCTACTGCGGGATTTCAGTTCATCATATTCTGCCCGGGTGACGTATTTGTCCCTGGGACCTGGAAATGAGTGCCAGGGGTAAAACTGGATACCAATCTTAACATACACAGGCTCCAAAGTGCGCCACTGGCATTTTGACTGTTCACCGCGTCGTGTGCAGGGGCCACACGGTTGTGCCCTGAAAAACTGCCTCAGCGGTCTCGAGACCTAATGAGACTACAGACACCGAACCTGTCACATTTGATTTTCCGCCGTTTACACTCTGTACAGCCGCATGGTCAGGTTCGTGTGCGTGCATCCACAACAAAGAGGTGTCAGTTGACATCCGCGTGCATAACGGGCGATCCGCGTCAAGAAGGATTAGCGCGCAGTATGACGTCCAAAAGACGTACCATTACAACTCAGGGCTTGCCGTCTCCGTTTCTTTTTGGCGGGTCCAGGCTGCTCCGTTTCGCCCTCGGGTTCCGAATCAAGGACTTCGCTGCGGGGATACATGCTACTCTGAGGTAACATTGGTTGGCTGGGATGAAGATCTGTCGATCCTGAAGGACCAGCGTAAGCACTAGGGGGTGGGTAACCATACGACGGCGGATCCTGAGTGGGCAGATGGGGTTGCGTGGCCCCAGAGGGTGGAAGATAGGGGTGGAGCTGTCGTATGGATGGGAGAGAAGGCTGATACGTGGTTGCAGGTGGCGCGATGGGACGCGCCTGAGGGTCAGACGCAGAGGGAGACATTATGGGGGGCGGGTTTCGGGGATGTTTGCGCCCAGGAATGGGCAGATGCCTATCCGGGTCCATGGAGACGGAAGGGATGCGGATTAGCAAGGAGGGGAAGTGCACGGGTAAAAGTAGCAGAATGTAGTACACGAACCCGAAAGGCAGCCAGCGATTTTAAAGCTCTCCGAGCAATTGACGGGCGATGTGGCTACAGCCCGGATATATAAGCGAACGGAAGTGGGTCGCTCCTTCAATATTTCAGTGTTAATGTAAGTCCGGATGACAGGAAGACCCGCTCGGGGCTTGCAGGAGTGAACAGCCGGTCTTCTGGTGAAATGACATTTTTGATCTGAGCTCACATTCAGGTTCGAACAATAAACTTTACCTTGGCAGCTTCCGGCGAACGGCAAGTTCCAGGAGATGAACCTGCGGAGTAAGTTCTTCGGGATATATATAATTTTCTGCGTAAGGTGGAGTGGAGGTGGTGAGAGATGCACTGGATGTGCAAATAGTAAAGGCACAACGAAATTCAGTTCCGTAAGGAGGTGTGGATTTGGCTTTTACATGCATTGATCTTCGGTAAGATGAGTCCGTCTATCTCCGGAAAGAATACTGACATCTGTTAGCGTGTTGACCAACAAGTACTAGTTGATATAGTACGGCTCTTACATGTGGTAATATTACAACCCACTTGCCTAACATGCCTCCTTCGGCCTTCCTAACGTTCTTTACGCCGTCGTGTGCGGTGGCCACACACCTCGATACTTTGACAACACTTTCTTCTCCTCGCATCCTTGAACAAATTTTTCCTACTCACCACCACATCCTCGAAATGATCGATCTTTTCATATCCGTATACCCGCGATGACCGGATGGACGGTGCGGTGCGCCGTTACATCCCGGATCATGAATCCATTCTGAATGAGACTATACTTCATCCAGGCCCGCGACCAAGTCCGAATGATAGATGCATGTAATGCCAATGTTTGCCCACTGTCATTTGCTCCGTTTCCATGCCTGCCCTTGCCTTGCAGCCCACTTCCGTTTCGTCCATCTAGTCTACCCTTTGAGCACCTGACACGTAGCCAGCATCATATCAGCAAGTGTGTTCAACATGAGGTGAAAAGATCTTTGATCATCTTCCTCCATGGAACATCATTTCCAAATGCGATTTTGCACCATGGTGCCAGTTGCCGTCTATTCAATCATTTATAAGTATGGTAACCACAGGCACATCCAAGAGGCGCTGCGATAATATCCGGCCCATGTTGGCCACGCTTCTGCTTGCCTCTTCTGAAACCACCTATCCCACATCATCGATACCGCTGCTTTTAGTCCTCAATAGTATACGGGTTTCTCGAGAGGATAGAATTGTGAGTATTTTAACCCATATCCTAAACCTTGAGGCGGCATTACATCCTCAGCCGGCAATCTGTTCAACCTCACCGGTGTACTACACACTGCAAAGTCGTTCACAGGTTACGTGCTCGTTTTCCCGTGGTAGCTCCCCGCTTGTGTCATAAAACATACTGTACCACGCTCTTGACAACTTACACATCGTCTGTCAGCAAGCATCATAGCGACGGCGGAACACCCCGCAACATGTAGCATCCTTGGCGTCCAATGGCGAGTTTACTCTCAGATTATTATTATCCTCTGTTGCTGGCCGCTTCTCCGCAAAAGCCTATCAGGGTTAGACGGAGAAGATGGGCCTGTAACCGCTAACTCCTGTATTTCTTGATACCGTAATCTCCGTTTTTGAAGCGCAAAATAAAGATCCCAGGTAAAAGATAAAGGATCGTGTCACAGTTTGCACATCGCTGGCTCATTGCGTCGTGTCGAGATATTCCCCACAGTCGATTAGGTTCGCTTGCGTCGGGAGAAGAGCAGGTTTATCTCCTGATTCTCTTTCGTCCCGGATCACGTCGACCACTTCGCTTAAGTTTTCTGGACAAGCTTCGGTGACGTGTTCAGACCTTCCTTCAAGTTCGCTCCAATCCATAGACGACCCTGATACTATACCGTTGACATGAAACTTCCCGAGTTCCTCTATCACCGCCATGGGATACAATGTAGTACTGTATACAATCATGCTGGCCAAACGATGTTTCATTGCATGTTGCCACTGCCTCTGAGCGGTATTACACCGTGGAAATACTCGTTCCCGGTATATCTATGCTTTTCTGCATGAAAACTCTATTGTTACAAGCTGTGGTGCATACTATGCGGGCATGCATTTCCAGCGTGCATCATTCAACGTGTGCTGTGCACCTAATTGTATTCTTATCTCCTTTCCGCAGTTTGTTTCCGATCGCAGCACGATGGATCTCGCGAAACAACGTTTGATATCAGTAATACTAGGCTACTACATCTTGTCCGGTCCAGCCGGGCGGCGCGCATCGATGAATTGATCGCGATCAGCGGTGCAATATTATCGAGACGTGCACCGATTAAAACGGGGAAGGTGAAACCAAGCGCAACTTCTGATGCGATTACTTCAACCTCCAGGACAAGCGACCGGTGTATTTCCAGCAGCTCGGCAAACTTTTCATTGCTCACCTCCGAGTCGGACCGGTGGTCGTGTACACAAAGTTCAAGTCCGTCTGTATAATATTACGTCATTCATATAACACCGAGTCAAATGCACAGCAAGTCCCACTTATTAACATGTGGACTCGTTGGTCAGCTGGACGTATGGCATAAGGACGGTGTTATCGTTCATATGGGTGCGTTGTTTAAGCGCATGAACTCCGACGAAGGTGAACTTTACGCAGATGATGTTCTTGACTGGGGAACACCTCGTTGTGTATTTCCTTCAGGACGTGCGGATAGAGTCGTCGTAACATGAACGAGCCTGCGGTTGATTTCGGGGCTTGCGACCGTTGTCGAGGAAAAGGATCAAAACAGCCAGATTAATTTCTGTATGCCGGCTGTAACAAGCACTGCCAGCTATCCTTTCTGGGGACGCCTATGTAAGGCATAGCTCTCCTCCGTCGCACAATTGGAGATGCCGAGGAAGTGGAATGAGCCACATCATCCCGAGGCGACCATTATCCGGTAAACTTCGCTACGTTCCGGCTCACATGGAACTCGAACCCAGGGTAGACATGGACACCGTCCGGTGCTTCGTAATAAGTCACTCGGCCAACGTCATACCCCTCGCCCATATCCGCTGTCATCCGCTTTTTGGGTGCCCTTATCTGATCCACGAGGATCTAAGCACCACCTGCGTTGATGAGCGTCCTCGGGAAATTTGAAAATCGAGCCTCGCTGCAAAGTAACGAAGCCGGGGAGCTATAGCGATTTGTGTCCGCAGCAGCATTTCCCAGTTTGTCAAGGAAGGCTAGTTTGGAGTATGACTTTCGGCCGTACAGACTCCATCAGAGCGTATCTGATATGATACGAACGAGAGCATAGCCGATTCGGGTATTTCGTGGGTGAGGTCTGCCCATAGCGACAACAAAATTAATCCCGCGGGCGCAGCTGGGAGGGGGATGACCCCTCCGCTTTGGTATTCGATGAGATAGCGGACCAGTGCGAGCGCAAGGTTCGCTCAGGCTGAATCCCTGGGCCCCTCAATGTAAATATCACTTGTACCCTACTAGTGCATCAAGCAGGGCTGCGGGGAAAGGGTTGTGTGCAGGGTACAACGCAACAGTGGAGAATTGATGCTCGATCTGGAACGTCCACCTGAACTGCGGGCAGGCCTGCATGAATGTCCTGGATATCGTTGTGGAAGGGTCTGTCAGACAAGTTGAGAAGCGACGTAACCCCCACCGTGCAAGAGATACAGAATTTTCTCGCCGCTTTGCAGTGGTGCACTGATATGGATATCTAGTCCCTTTCTGTTAATTCAATACATACGGACGGGGACGACGCCCTGAATGGATGCCCATTCGAGAATCTCGCCGTGAAGCAGTTCTGAAACGGGTTCTATCCAAAATATTTTGCTGCTAGGCCCACTATAGATAACCTTGTGGTTGGGCGACGGGTCAGGTCCAACTCTGGGGGATCATCGGTTCACAGAATTAGACCTACAGTGTCCGCTTTGCAGCTCACTTACCGTTGATATATGTATTGTGGCAGACAACTCGCACTTGCGGACAGTGTTTTTAGAGACCACGACAATCTGGGATGCCACGGCCTAGGAAAGCAGAATAGGAACCAAAGAGGGAACTTGATCAGGGTAACCATTCGATAGGTTAGATAAATTGCGCGAAAGGCTGTCTGCGTAGTTCGTAGACCATGTTCTTTCTTCACTAGAAACAACGGACCGCACGTCGATCGGTAAAATGTGACGACTAACTAAACGAACCTTTTCGTCTTTCCCACTATCGTTTGTGGGGACCAGTGAAATCTTGGAAAGGCCCCTCGCAGGTGCAATAAACCAATGTTTACACTTGTTTGCAGAGTTGGGTACCCATGACACACGGTCAGTATAAATACAGACCGACATATTTGGTGCATCGTACCTGGGCTTGGTGGGGAACTCTACTGATGTCTTGATCGTGCCTGTACATTGTCCCTGGATGAGTTTCAATGAGACGAGATGTCCTTATACAGTGTCCTATGGTAGATGTCTGGGAAAACCTGCGAACAAGGGCAACGACCGTGTCATATTTTCTGTCAAGGACGGCCAAGACTCAAGACACCCCGAAAATCCCGCAAGAGCTCTGTCGATACGCCTGACGAGCGAGGAATAGAAATAGCCTGGACATGCGAGAGCCATAGGATGATATATTGTCCCTGAAAAGAAAAGGAAAGGAAAGATATAAATGATAAATGATAAAAAAGAAAGAAGGAAAGAAAAGGCCTATCCTTTCTTCACCAACCTCGGTCATTGTAAGACGATAGAAGATCGACGACTTGCCCGATAGTTGCAACAGTGAAGCAGAGAAAGAAGACGCTGATCGGATAGACCAAAAGAGGTTCGAACGTCTTTCGTTGGGGCGTTTTTCGTGGAACGTGTCACAGCGGTAATAACAGAACAACCAATTCAAACCCCTAGAAAGTGAATTACATGTGCGTAACCAAGACGCGCTGTAAGGATGGATGCCATTTCCTCTGCAGAAGTGCTTCGGGTTTGAAGAAGAATACATTCAGGCAGGATGCGGATCCACTTGGGAAGGGGATAATTTCTGTGGAAGTCGCATCTCAATAAAGGAAGATAGCTTCGTGGACTCGTGGGCGTTAGGGCCGCACCCTAACTAGAGCGTCACATTCTATATCGCAGATGAAAGGAGTCAGGTCTATATCGCAGATGAAAGGAGTCAGGTTCGAGCGTGCAACGGCTGCGAGTTTCCGACAGCATGGATCGGATGTGGTGCCCTAAGGTTTCATGCTAAACGCCGTTGTTAACAGTTTTTGGAATTAATTTCGAGTAGGTCTATAAGCAACTCAACGGAACCCGTCCCGCTTCAATGGCGAGGCGGAACGGAAAGCACTCCGAGAACGAACGAGTGCCGGAATTGACAACGGATCCCGTCTGAAGCTCCGGGAAGGGGAACCTCGACCAGATCAACACTCATGGTTCCACCTGTAAAATTATTTTTCATGGAGCAGCACGGAACTACGCACATATACATCACCCTGAGCACACGACCCAAGGAGTATGGCAACACCAGAACACGCAGTGGCGTCATGGCCCTGAATATACATATCTTAACAAGAAATATTGATGATCGAGGAAGTAACAAATCACCTAATATTCAATGCTCGGGAACGCACGTCGATTGTATGGTCAGGAGGGCACCGTAGGGCGAACCACACGGAAACCGGCGCTTGTTCAGCCATTGAACGGCTGCTTATAACCGATTTCCAACAGGAGGTTTCCGAGATCGACTCGAGCTTGTCTGGGACGTCAATGAACAACCTAATCACCTCAGTTATACCATTGTCACCCTTCTTATTACCAACTCACTTGTACAAGCTCACTGCAGCATGATTTCAAAAAACGGAAAACATTGAAAAAGACAAATCATCCACATATTTGTATCAAGAGCTGATTGGCCGCTCAGTCGATTGAAAGGTAAAGACAAACGGCATGCCCAGTTCCTGCGGTCTCTCTTCTCGATGCTTGGTCATGACCATTGGCTGAATTGCCGTCGAGGTTATACATAGTATCTGCCATCGCCGGTTTCAGGTCGAGGTTGACTGTGAAGAACTCACGTGTTGTTTGCTTCAGAGTCTTATACTTCGCTCGCGACCCTGGTCCGTGCGCGCGAACTTCAGTCCATTTTTAATGCGGCAGATCATGCGTCTTTTTTTCTTCATCGAAAGTTACACCTGGCAGGTTGATATTTGGGATTCTCCTTGGTCACCTTTCGACAGTCCTACTGGAGATTCTTGAACCTAAGATGTTCAGGGAGAAGGACATCTTTCACCCAAGATCATCCCGATTTTCCAAGAGGTCGGTGGTGGCCCGTTTGAAAGAGACATTCATTCTACCGCCTCGTACATTAGTACTAATGTTGGATTGGGACTCATGAACTGTAGTGAGGGTGTACTGTATGTCTACTGCAACAACCCCGAGCGAGATTTGGTTGACTCATTCTGTGCTCAAGTACTAGGTTATGACATTCAATCAAGTCCATTGGAGATACGATACGGGGTAGTGAAAGACGAAGTTACAGATCAACGTGGACAGGTGATCGTCAGTGCTCACTGACAAAGACGGCAGCCATTCCCATCCCAGAACCTATACACATACTCGTCACGAATATTCTCTCACTCCGTTGCTTGGCGATGTTAAAGCCAGTAGCAATTTGCCGTGCTCCAGCTACAATTATAGCGAAATTAATGAGACTGGGACAAGGATAACGAGAGCGACGCACTACAACCAAGAGGATGCCCAATGGCGATGGCGCCACCGTTCACGTTCACCTTGCCGTATGGAATTCCAATCTTGTCGACGCTGTAAATGGCTTGTGATGCAAAGGCTTCGTTGATCTCGTAATAGTCCACGTCATCCTTAGAGAGGCCAGTCTTTCCCAAAACTTTGGGAATGGCGTAGGCAGGCCCCACACCCATGATCCGAGGTGGAACGCCGACCACCGCGGCAGCAACGTACTTGCCAACGATGGGGAGGCCAAGCCGTTTAGCAACCGAACGGCGAGCGAGAACGACCGCGGCAGCGCCATCGGAGATCTGTGATGCATTTCCTGAGAGGTATTGGATTGAGCCACAACCACAGAAACCATTCAATGTCTGCCTACCAGCGTGGGTTGAGCCGTCCTTCTTGAAGGAAGGTTTGAGCTTCGCAAGGCTTTCGGCTGTCACTCCATCGCGGATACCGTCGTCTGTGTCCACGACAACCTCGATGGCCTTTTCGGTCTTTGGGTCAATTACCGTAACTTTGAGTGGTACAATCTCGTCCTTGAACTTCCCAGCCTTTTGGGCTACTGCAGCTTTCTGGAACGACTCTGCGGCGAACTTGTCCTGCGTCTCCCGAGAAATGCCGAAATCGGTGGCGACATTCTCGGAGGTGATACCCATGGGAATGAGACAATCTTGTGATTCCCGGTTGGCAAGAACAGATGGCGACAAGCCATCAGGAAGCGATCCACCGCCCCATCCGAATGTCATAGACTCGACGCCAGCCCCTGATAGTCAACCGACATAAGTGGTGGAAACTGAACATGCGAGGAAGCTTACCAATCCCGATGTCAATCTGGCCCGCCAATATTTCGTTCGCGATTTGGTTTACAGCGGCGAGGCCGGACGAACATTGTCGGTTGACGGTGTTGATCGAGGCGGTATCGGGGATGCCAGAGTGTAGGGCAGCCATTCGGGCTGCGTTGGCACCACCGCCAGGCGGAAGGACATTACCCACAGCAATGTCCTCAATGAGGGCTGGGTTCACACGTGCTCTGGTGTATGCTGCGCGTAATACACCGGACAAGAGTTCCTCCGGCCGCGTGTCCTTAAAGCCACCTTTTCTGCCCTACAGAAAGAACGTGAACGCGATGGTTGGCTGCAGTGATAGGTGATGGCACCTTGGTTTGTGCAGTCCGAACTGCAGCGAGAATTACGACATCATCATCATGCTTTGCGAGCACTTTTGTCTTTGCGCTGGACATGTTACTTTACGAATTGCTGTAAGGGGATCGAGATCAAGTCGAAGTGAGACGGAGAAGAGTCGGATGGAACTGTGATTGTTTATACACTCAGGTAATGTCACATGCATGTGTTTTTTTACCGACCCCACCGGTTATTTGAAACAAATTCGGACCTCAATGTTTCAACTGATCCCGCTTATTTCCTTCTGACCTTCGAGTTCGCTCGCGTCTGCAAATGCCGGTCACAGTGGGGATGAGTATTAGTCGACGGTGGTCACTGGGCCTTCCTGCGTAACACCGTCAAGAATCACGTAGAAAAACGGCAGCCATGCCAACCACAGCACTTTATTCCCATTGCCAGTCAAGTGATTCTTGACTTTGATGCTGTCTGGTTCTGGAGAGGAGTACAAGTTCGTCCATGCGGTTGGCCATCAGCACACAGGGCAGTATTCCCCAGTATCTCTAGTGGTCACGCAACCACCATCTTTCTCCTTGGGTAAACCATTGTACTCCTCGTTCCGATGAACCGTTATACATATATGATGGTCGCAACGTGATCCTTTCTTTTTATATTGGCGAGCCCGTTTCTGTGAAATTCCTCTAGTCTGATATCACTTGGGTAGATCAAGAACCCAACCCAAAACCTGGAAAGCTTGGAGTTGTAGCCCCTCCCGATAGCACGGACATCGACAGTATTATCGTCGGATGCGGTTGCGGTGGTCTCGCATGTGCTATCGAATGTAAGGGAAAGCGCCACAGAGTCAGGATTTTCGAGAAG
>JBBPQZ010000715.1:0-12631 GCA_038092795.1 Boletus rubissimus | reverse complement strand
ACCGTATATAAATAGCGTGGGGCAAGTGCTGGTCTCGCTACCGTCAAGTGGTAGTACCTCTAGTTCCCTTAGCTCTGGAACCCGAGCATTGTGTATGCAGTCTAATCCAAGTGTTATGAACTACCTCCGAAGAGTCTGATCACTTCCACAAGGCTCAGGTATCTGCTCGCAGGCTACACGTGTCCTGGCTCGATGAGGAGGGTATGGGGGTCTTCTCCAAACAACACAAGCTACAATGGCCAGAAGACCAAGGCAATGCTTATAGTGGTGAACAAAGTGGATTAGTGAAAGAACCACTAATCGACGAGAGTCACTAAGTGTGATAATCAAGTCAAAGATATGGAATTCCGAAACTAGAGAATACAGGGAGGGGATCGACTACTTATATACTATGACTATGTGTGCACGGACCATGTTTAGGGTCGGTGCGGAAGGTCGGAGAATGTTGTAGAATGATTATGTAATGGTGACGTCATGGAATGTGCTAGAAGGTTCGGAGGATGACGTCATCTACAATAAGGTGAGGAACTAAGTGGATGAGTGGTGGGGGTGAGGTTAATGGATCTTGGACGGCAGAGGATGGGAGATAAGATAAGATCCCTTGCACCCAAGCGGATGCATTGAATCCTGGCGTACTAGCGAAGGAAAAACTGTTGAAGGAAGACAGGGGTGTCGTATGAGTATCTTCTTAGAAGGACGTCGCTACTAGGGCCTTATTTCGTTTCAATTAGACTGGGGTTACCAGTCGCAGAGTGCTACTTTATATACTGTACAGGCGCGCGCACAGACCATGCTATGCGTGGGATGAACTACCATAATTAGACTAAGTGGTCTCACGACCATGGGAACGCGATAATGGAGATTAAAGGGGCTGTGTGAGAAGAGCGGAAATTAAAAGGGCGTGGTCACCTTATGGTATGACATCATTGGTTCTAGACCTAGTCATGTGAGGGTTACCACAGTCACGTGCACAGATCACATGACTGGAAAAGGAAAAAGTATAAGTACGAAAAGTTTTGAAAATGTTCATATTATAACATTGCCGCCCTCTTTTTCCACAAAGTCTTCCTCTGCTTCGGCCTCTATGACAAAATCATCTCTGACCGAGGACCCCAGTTCGCGAGTTCGTTCGCACGCAAGCTGGGAAGACTACTGCGATACGACTTGTCCCTCTCCACCGCGTACCACCCACAAACCGATGGAGAGACTGAACGCGTCAACCAAGAAGTCGAGATGTACCTCTGCATCTACTGCAGATCTAACCCAGGGTCGTGGGCAGATTTGATCTCCCACGCTGAATTCGCACACAATCACCACCCTCATTTCGTCACAGGCAAATCCCCATTCTTCCTAATGATGGGATATGAACCCCACGCATTGCCTCCGATCATTGCCAATTCGGACCTCCCCGCAGTAGAGGACCGACTGAAAACCCTTTCAGCTGCCCGAGACGAGGCCCTCGCCTCCCATGAGCTAGCACGTCAAACCATGTCAGCCCGAACTAGACGACACTTCAAACCCTTTGCCCTAGGGGATAGGGTTTGGCTTGAGGCACGGAACCTGAAGCGTTCCATTGCAAATCCCAAGTTCACCTCCAAACGAGAGGGCCCCTTTACTGTTACCAAGGTACTATCCCCGATCACGTATCAACTGCGCCTCCCCAAGGTGTGGAAGATTCACCCGGTATTTCATGCATCCCTCCTCTCACCTTACCGCGAGAACGACACTCATGGGGCTAACTATCCTACGCCCCCTCCAGATTTAATAGACGGTGAAGAAGAATACGAAATTGAAAAGATCCTCAAGCACAAGGGCTCAGCAGGACGATGCTCCTTCCTGATCCGATGGAAGGGGTACTCGACTGAAGAAGACTCCTGGGTTCCGGAGAGGCATCTCACAAATGCGAACTCAGCTCTCAAAGCGTATAAAGCCCTGTTCCCCTCTGTCTTCTCTTCTTCTCCTAAGAACTAACATGGCCATTAACTTCACCCCCACTGATGAAATTCCTTACCTCACCCTCACCATCACTCAGATCTACAAACGATACCAAGTACCTCCCGGCTTCGCGTCTCCCCTCGCCATCCCATCTCCACCCCATGCCAACCAAACCCTGTTTCCTGAGGAACATGATGTGTCGTCTTCTCCGATTCCCTCTTCTCCTTCTTTTGTACCTACTTCCCCACTTGTTCCCTATGATAGTCCTACCCGCGTTGACATTGCTGCACAACGTCCTCCTACTCCTCCTATGGACCGTGCAGATAGCCCTACAGATGATACCGAACAAGCCCCTCTCTCTGTAGATGTCCCGACCACCGCGTACTGTCTCAGCGATGGTCCCCCTACCATTTTTGAGATCCGCGAGCTCACCGAGCTCATCACTGACCCCGGTCTCGTGACCACCCTAGACTGTTACCTTAACTCGGCGTCCCCCCTATACACCCTCTATAGCGCCTACTTGGCAAACCTTAACATCATCGCCCTCGCCCACGCTCCCACCACAAATGCCAATCAGTCCTATGTGGCCCAATTCATTTATCAAGATGCTATGCAGGCGCAATCCCGCCTCCTTGTCGCCCTCCACCAACTCGGCATGCTTACCCTCCTAAGGGACATGTGGTGATATCTCTTGGCTATGGCCACTCAAACTCGCCCCCTCACCCGAGAACTCTACGAGGCGCTCGCTGTCAAACACCGTCACACCTGTCAACGTGCGACCCCAACAGTCTCCTTAGCCGAGGTCGAACGACCTCCCCCTGCTGAACCCATCATGGTCTCACAGGCCCTCGCAATTCTGCCCACACCAACCACCCCCTCGGCCTCTTCGACCCCTCTTGGGTCTGATGAAGACCACTTTATGCAAAGGATCGAAAGTGCCTGGACCGGCGCTGACGGTCGCCTCCCTCTTCCAGACTCACACCCCCGAGCTGGAGAACATTGTTACTCCTGCGGCCGTATCGGCCACTTTCAGCGCGACTGCCCCGTGCACCAATGCACGACCTGCCTTTGTTGGGCCCCCGGGCATATCCTTGCCCATTGCCCTCTTCATCGTCGCACCGCCTCCCCACCGCCTCGTCACGTTCCTCCTCCAAGGCAACAATCCTCCTCATCCTCGTCCACCCAAACGTCCTCCTTGTCATCTTCCTCTGGATGTCGTCGTTCCCGTTGTGGGACTAACTCCTCTCGCCGACAGGGAACACTCCCCGTCCCTCGTCACTCCTCCCCTGTCCTCCGTCACTTCCCTAGATGACGCTCCCCCTCTCCCCTCGTCAACAGAAACTATTCCGACAAGGACGATTGTATCGATGAAACTGGTTACAGTAACATCACAGGCTCCCTGGTTGGCAGCCCCATTCTCTACTGATTCCCCCATGGTCGAGCTGCTGTGCACTCTCATGGCTGGATTGTCTTTGTCTACACCATGGTCTTGACTCTACAAAGGGGGTAATGTTACAACTCTTTCTTTTCTTTGTACTTCTCTTTCGCCTCTGCTCTATCCATGTACTACCATCGGTGCTAGGACCTCTCATACAAAGGATCCTAGCACGTCCCACAGACTTTATTCCTTTTCTTCGCCTTGGGCTTCTACGACTGCCTCTGTACCCATGGCGCATCCTCTTACCATATTTGTCTCGTTGATCTTCCCATGATACGATGGCCACGTGTTCTGATCTTCATCATTACGCATCCTTCCTTTTCGGGCTTCTTCTCATTCCGTTATGCATCTTCTTTTGATCCGTAATGCATAACCCTTTCTTTTCTAGTTCTCCTCGCATTTCTTACTTAGGTCTGTGCGCGAGGAGACTGCGTATATAAACAACTCGAGTACCACCTAGATCGCTAGTTTAGACCTCCTTCGAGCTACCTTGTACCTCGTCGCTGCCTAGCAATCTATTTGCTTCTCTCGTCTTACTCACTCCGCGATTAGGAAACCCCTAAATCGCTTCCTTGATCGGCTTGTCCTTCAACTCACCGATACCTTGACCACCATTGGAGGAATTCCCACAATGGAAGTACTGCGCGTCGGCCCCCAACCCGACTACCCTTGATCGGTTTGCTCCCCGCTTACTGATATCTTTGAGGAATCCCCTCGACCCTTGCTGACGGAGGAATCCCCACGTCAGAACTACTGCGTCGTCGGCCCCCAACCCGACTCCTTGTCATCGAAGGCCCCTTGCGATTACTCCTACCCCAGGTAGTCGTAACAGGTCCCTCTTGTTTGGAGGCGAACTTGGAATTTGCAATGGAACATTTCAAATTCCGTGCTTTGAGCCATACCCTATCCCCTAGGGTGAAGGGTTTGAAGTGTCGTCTAGTTTGGGCTGACATGGTTTGACGTGCCAGCTCATGGGAGGCTAGAGCCTCGTCTCAGGCAGCTGAAAGAGTCTTCAGGTGGTCTTCCACTGCGGGGAGGTTCAAATTGGCAATGATCAGCAGTAGGGCGTGGGATTTATATCCCATCATGAGGAAGAAGGGGGATTTGCCGGTGACAGAATGGGGGCGATGATTATGAGTGAATTCGGCATGGGAGATCGAGTCAGCCCATGACCCTGGGTTGGATCCACAGTAGATGTGGAGGTAAGTCTTGATTTCTTGGTTTACATGTTCCATCTCTCCATCTGTCTGTGGATGATATGCAGTGGAGAGGAAGAGGTCGTATTGTAGTAATCTCCCCAGCTCGCGGGCGAACGAACTCGCGAACTGGGGTCCTCAGTTGGAGATGATCTTGTCGTAGAGGCTGAAATGGAGAAAGACTTTGTGGAAAAATAGGGCGGCAACGCCTTCAGCGATGATGGATTTCTTGGTAGGACATAAAATTACCCCCTTTGTAAGCCTGTGGTCGACCACAACCAAGAGCGAATCAAAGCCAGAGGAGGAGACTGGGAGGTCAGTGATCAGATTGTAGGAGATCTGTTGGAATGGGCGAGACGCGGTGGACTTGATCGGAGTGAGGGGGGGAACGGAGGGGTGAGTATTGGATTTTGCCTGTTGACAGGTGGCGCAACCTTCAACATAGCAACGGACATAGGCAGTGAGCCTGGGCCACCAGAATTCGGCAGCAACGAGTTGGCGAGTCTTGAGAAAATCGGGATGACCGGCAGTCTCATAATCATGGCAGCGCTGTAAAATGGAATGACGAAGGGAGTCGTCAGCAGGGACGTAGACGTGGCCTTGGTAAGTGAGGATGCCAGCATCGAGTTGCCAATCGGTAAGGCAAGAGCGGAAGGTGGGAAGAATCTCCTCATTCATGGATTGGAGAGCTTGGCAGACGAGGGAGTCAGACTCGGAGGATTATTTGATCCGTTCATAGAGGGCGGTGTCAATAGTGTTAATAAAAAGGGAAGGCAGGAGAAGAGTTACACCTTCATTATTGAGATCTGATGCGGGGAGGAGATCCAGTCACTGAGATAAGGTGTCCGGGCCAGCAAGTTGCATGCCAGGAACGTGGATCATTTTGAGGTCGAAGTCAGCTAAATCAATTAGCCAACAGGCTTGGTGGCAGTTGAGGGTTTGCGGCTGTTGGAAATATGTGAGGTTTTTGTGATCTGTGAATGTTTGAATAGGGAAAGCTGAGCCGTGGAGGTAGTGGCACCACGCTTTCAGTCCTCAGATCACAGCAAGGAGTTCCCTGTTGTAAATGTCATAGTTTCTTTCTGCGGAAGAGAAAGACTGAGAGATATAAGAACAAGGATGCCATTCTCCATTGGTGTCGGTCTGAAGGAGGATGCCTCCAGAGGCGTATTTTGAGGTGTCGGTGGCGATGGCGAAAGGGGCTGAGAGGTTCAGCATTTGCAATATTGGTTTCTGTTACGACTACCCGGGGTAGGAGTAATCGCAAGGGCCTTCAATAACAAGGAGTCGGCTTGAAGGCCCACGACACAGTAGTTCTGATGTGGAGATTCCTCCGTCAGCAAGGGTCGAGGGGATTCCTCAAAGATATCAGTAAGCGTAGAGCAAACCGATCAAGGATAGCCGGGTTGGGAACCGGCTCGCAGTACTTCCGTTGTAGGGATTCCTCCAACGGTGGACAAGGTATCGACGAGTCGAGAGACAAGTCGATCAAGGAAGCGATCTAGGGGTTTTCTAATCGCGGGTGAGTAAGACGAGAGAAGCAACTTGGATTGCTAGGCGGCGACGAGATACAAGATAGCTCGAAGGAGGTCTAAACTAGCGAACTAAGTGGTACTCAAGTCGTTTATATACGCAGTCTCCTCGCGCACGGACCTAAGTAAGAAATGTGAGGAAGACTATAAAAGAAAGGGTTATGCATTACGGATCAAAAAAAGACGCATAATGGAATGGAAAGAAGCCCAAAAAGGAAGGACACGTCATGATGAAGAGCAGAACACGCGACCGTCATATCGTGGGAGAATCAACGAGACAAATATGGTAAGAGGATACGCCACGGGTACGGAGGTAGCTGGAGAAGCCAGTGGCGGAGAAAAGGAATATAGTCTGTGGGACGTGCTAGGATCCTTTGGATAAGGGGTCCTAGCACCGATGGTAGTACGTGGATAGAGCAAAGGCGAAAGAGAAGTACGAAGAAAAGAAGAAGTTGTAACATTACCCCCTTTGTAGAGTCAAGACCACAGCGTAGACAAAGACAATCTAGCCATGAGAGCGCACAGCAGCTCAACCATGGGGAAGTCAGTAGAGAACAGGGCCACCAACCGGGGAGCCTGTGATGTTACCATAACCGGTTTCATCGATACAATCATCCTCGTCGGAATAGTTTCTGTCGACGAGGGGAGAGGGAGAGCAGCGTCGAGGAAATCGATGAAGGATGGGGGAAGAGTGATGAGGGACGGGGGGTGTTCCCTGTCAGCGAGAGGAGTTGGTTCCACGACGGGAATGGCGACGTCCAGAGGAAGAGGATGAGGAGGACATTTGGGTGGACGAGGAGGAAGAGGATTGTTGTCTTGGAGGAGGAATGCGACGAGGAGGTGGGGAGGCGGTGCGACGACGAAGGGGGCAACGGGCGAGGATGTGCCCAGGGGCCCAACGAAGGCATGTCGTGCATTGGTGCATGGGGCAGTCACGTTGAAAGTGACCGATATGGCTGCACGAGTAACAATGTTCTCCAGTGTGGGGGTGTGAGTCCGGAAGAGGGAGACGACCGTCGGCGCCGGTCCAGGCGCTTTCGATTCATTGCATGAGGCGGTCCTCATCGGACCTGAGAGGGGTCGAGGACACGGAAGGGGTGGTTGGCATGGAGGGAATCGTGAGGGCCTGCGAAACCGTGACGGGTTCAGCAGGGGGAGGTCTTTCGACCTCGGCGAGGGAGACTGTGGGGGTTGCACGTTGGCAGGTGCGACGGTGTTCGACGGCGAGCGCTTCGTATAGTTCGCGGGTGAGGAGACGAGTCTGGGTGGCCATGGCCAGGAGATAGCGGTGCATGTCACGTAAAAGTGTGAGCATGCCAAGTTGGTGGAGTGCGACTAGTAAGCGAGACTGGGCTTGCATGGCGTCCTGGTAGATGAATTGGGCCACATAGGACCAGTTGGCGTCTGCAGTGGGGGCGTGAGCAAGGGCGATGATGTTAAGGTTCGCCAAGTAGGCGCTATAGAGGGCATATAAGGGGGATGCTGAGTCGAGGTAACAGTCGAGAGTGGTCGTGAGACCAGGGTCGGTGATGAGCTCAGTGAGCTCGCGGATCTCAAAGATGGTAGGGGGACCATCTGAGAGGCAATACACGGTGGTCGGGACATCTACAGAGAGAGAGGCTTGTTCAGTATCATCTGAAGGGCTAATTGTATGCTCCACAGGAGGAGTAGGAGGACGTTGTGGAGCAACATCAAGGTGGGTAACACTATCGTGGGGAACAAGTGGGGAAGAAGGTACAAAAGAAGGAGAAGCAGGAATTGGAGGAGACGACGTATCATGCTCCTTGGGGAACAAGGTTTGATTTTCGTGGGGCGGTGATGGGATGGTGAGAGGTGAGGCGAAGCCAGGGGGTACTTGATAGCGTTCGTAAATCTGGGCGATGGTAAGGGTCAAGTGAGGGATTTCGTCAGTAGGGGTGAAGTTGATAGCCATGTTAGTTCTTGGGGGAAGAAGAAAAGATGGAAGGAAAGAGGTTTTTATACGCTTTGAGGGCGGAGTTCGCATTTGTGAGGTGCCTCTCTGGAACCCAGGAGTCTTCTTCGGTCGAATACCCTTTCCAACGGATCAGGAAGGAGCGTCTTCCGCTTGATCCTTTGTGCTTGATGATCTTTTCTATTTCGTATTCTTCTTCACCATCTATAAGGTCTGGAGGGGGCATAGGGTAGTTAGCCCCATGAGTGTCGTTTTCACGATAAGGCGAGAGAAGGGACGCGTGGAATACTGGGTGGATCTTCCACGCCTTGGGGAGGCGCAGTTTGTGATCGGGGATAATACTTTTGTGACGGTAAAGGGACCCTCTCGCTTGGAGGCAAACTTTGGATTTGCAATGGAGCGTTTCAGGTTCTGTGCCTCAAGCCAAACCCTATCCTCTAGGGCGAAGGGTTTGAAGTGTCGTCTGGTTCGGGCTGACATGGTTTGACGTGCCAACTCATGGGAGGCGAGAGCCTCGTCTCGGGCAGCTGAAAGGGTCTTCAAGCGGTCCTCTACTGCGGGAAGGTCCGAATTGGCAATGATTGGCGGCAATGCGTGGGGTTCATATCCCATCATCAGGAAGAAGGGTGATTTGCCTGTGATGGAATGGGGGCGATGATTGTGTGTGAATTCGGCGTGGGAGATCGAATCTGCCCATGACCCTGGGTTAGATCCGCAGTAGATGCAGAGATAGGTTTCGACTTCTTGGTTTACCCGCTCTGTCTCTCCATCAGTTTGCAGGTGGTATGCTATGGAGAGGGACAAGTCATATCGCAGTAGTCTTCCCAGCTCGCGTGCGAATGAACTTGCGAACTGGGGTCCTCGGTCAGAGATGATTTTGTCGTAGAGACCGAAGTGAAGGAATACTTTGTGGAAAAAGAGGGCGGCAACCCCCTCGGCGGTGATGGATTTCTTAGTAGGGCATAAAATTACCCCCTTTGTAAGCCCATGGTCGACCATGACCAAGAGCGAGTCAAAACCGGAAGAAATCGGGAGATCGGTGATGAGATCACAAGAGATCTGCTGGAAAGGGTGGGACACGGTGGAGTTGATTGGAGTGAGGGGAGGAACGGAGGGGTGTGTGTTGGATTTCGCCTGTTGACAGGTGGCGCACCCCTCAACGTAACGGTGAACATAGGCAGCGAGGCCCGGCCACCAGAATTCGGCGGCGACAAGTTGGCGGGTCTTGAGAAAGCCGGGGTGTCTGGCGGTCTCGTGGTCGTGACAGTGCTGTAAAATGGAACGACGAAGGAAGTCGTCAGCGGGGACGTAGACGCGACCTTGGTAGGTCAGGATACCAGCATCAAGTTGCCAGTTGGCAAGGCGGGAGCGGAACGCGGGAGGAATCTCTTCGTTCATAGACTGGAGGGCTTGACAAACAAGGGTGTCAGACTCAGAGGATTCCTTGATCCGTTCGTGGAGAGTGACATCAATAACATTAACAAAGAGGGAAGGTGGAAGGAGAGTTACACCCTCATTATCGAGGTCTGATGCCAGGAGAAGATCCGGTCGTCGGGAGAGAGCATCAGGACCGGCAAGTTGCGTGCCAGGAACGTGGATCATCTTGAGATCAAAGTCGGCTAAATCAATTAACCAACGGGCTTGGCGGCGGTTGAGGGTTTGCGGTTGTCGGAAATAGGTGAGGTTCTTGTGATCTGTGAAGGTTTGAATGGGAAAAGCTGAGCCGTGGAGGTAATGGCGCCACGCTTTCAACCCACGGATCACGGCCAGGAGTTCTCTGTCGTAAATGTCATAGTTTCGTTCAGCGGGAGAGAACAACTGAGAAATGTAGGAACAAGGATGCCATTCTCCATTGGCGTCGGTTTGGAGGAGGATACCTCCAGAGGCATACTTCAAGGCATCGGTGGCGATGGCGAAGGGGGCGGCGAGATTTGGCATTTGTAACACCGGTTTCTTGAGGAAGAGCACCTTGAGGGTATCGAAGGCGTGGGTGCAGGCGGGTGACCAAGACCATGAACTAAGCTTCTTAGTGAGATCTATGAGGGGGCGAGTGATGTTAGAGTAATCGGGAATGAATCTGCGGTAGAAATTGGCAAAGCCAAGGAAGGATCGGACGTCCTTGACAGTGGAAGGAACTGGCCAGGAGGCGATTCCGTCAAGCTTGACGGGGTCCATGGCAAGTTGGCCTGGTTTGACAATCATCCCGAGATACTCTACCTTGGTGGCGGCGAACTTGCACTTTTCAAGCTTGAGGTGCAAGTCGAGTTCAGTCATGCGTTGAAGAATGCGCTTAGTTTGTTCAGTGTGGGTAGCCTCGTCGGGAGAGGTGATGAGGAGGTCGTCCATGTAAATGACAAGCCACCCTTCGGCGATCATGTCTCGGAAGGAGTCGTTCATGAATCTCTGAAACGTAGCGGGTGAGTTACAGAGACCAAAGAACATTACAGTGGGTTCAAAAAGCCCCTTATGGGTAATAAAGGCGGCTTTCCATTGGTGTCCATCTTTGATGCAGACATTGTTGTATCCCCATCAAACGTCGAACTTGGTAAAGACCTTGGCATCGCGGAGTTTATCAACGAGATCGGATACAAGGGGTAAGGGGTAAGCATCACGGACGGTATGTTCATTGACGTAGCGATAGTCTTGGCAGGGGCGAAGGCCACCATCCTTCTTTTTGACGAAAAAGAAAGGCAAAGCTTAAGGGGATTTTGAGGGGCGGATCTTGCCACAATCTAGATTTTCCTGTAAAAAGGACTCGGTGGCAGTGTGTTCCTCGGGAGACAGAGGATAGAGTTTTCTGATCTTCGGAGTGAACAAATCTTTGAGGTTGATCTCGTGGTCGTAAGGCCACGAGGGTGGGACATGGTCAGTAGCTTCCTTGGAGAAGACGGAAGCGAACTCGGAGTATTCTGCTGGGAAAACTGGTTTAGGTTTCTCCTTCTCAGCAGCCATGGCAAGTTCGGTAGCCTGGGTGAGGCGTCCGATGACCGGGGATCCTTTTGGGATATATCGGGATCCGCTCTTGATAATGCGGAACATGATCCGAATGTCATTGTCGTGTTGACAGTGGGCAGAGGGGTCTCTCCATTCGTTATATTCGAACAAATGAGAGTGGGTGACAGAGTCGACATGGATATGTCGAGGGGCGTGGGGCGGTGGTTTCCAGAATTTGGACGAGTGACGGTCGTAATCCGTCGAGTGTAAGACGTAGAGTTCCTTCGACTGGTCGAGACTTTCGGAGAGTGAAAGAGTCTGTTTGGTCCAGTCGATGGCAGGGTTGGTTTCTTTCAACCAGGGGAGTCCGAGGAGGACATTGTCATGCCCAAGGGACATGACCATGAAGTTGACTTGGCGGGCTATTCCCTCAATGTTGAGAAATAGTGAGCAGGAGTATCGGATAGCGCCTTTCTTGTTGAGGGAGTTGTCGGCGTTCCGGGCGTAGATGGGTTTGTCGAGCTTCATAAGAGGAAGCTTGTGTTTGCGGGCGAAGTCCCAGTCGATACAAGAGATGTCGGCTCCACTATCGATGAGGGCATGTGTGTCGATGGCTTTGAGTGTGTGCGAGGGTACGATTACTTGAACAGGGATTTGCATTGCTTTGGTAGTAGACGTTACAAATACAGGTGCACACACGGGAGAAGAAGGGGAGACTCGCATCGAAGAAGTTTCCCTATTCAAAAATCCATCTTCTTGAATCTAACCCTCCTGACCGCTGGGACGTCTTCATCATCATCGTCTATCTCTTGAAGACGCAGGAGATCTTCTTCGTCATCCTGGCCGATCGCCTTTATGACCGGCTTGGCAGCTGTGGAAGGAAAGGAGGGGCAGGCAGGGCTGGAGTGGCCGGGTTTACGGCATCTGAAACAAAGTTTCTTCTCAATACATCGCTTCCTCTCTTCTGGGGTTAATTTCGGGACGTGTATGACGTCAACGTCCATGGTGTCAGGGTCTTTGGCGGGGGTGCGAGAGGTGGAGGAAAAGTTCTGGTGGAATTGGTACGAGGGACGGAAATATTGGCGCGATAACTCAGCGGCACAATCCCATTGGGTCTGGAAGTGAATGGCTTTCTTGTACCAGACATCGATTGTAGAGGGAACTTTCTCCATGGACATGATCTTCCTCATGAGGGCAGGGGGAAGTCCGGAAGTGAAGTAAGAGATCAGGACGTTATTGTCCTGGACTTGAGACGTAGTGACTTTGTTTTTGAACTTGGCTATATAGGAGTTCAACGAGGGGTTATAAACGCCGTTCTTACCAATGAGAACGCGTTTGGTGGTGAGCCAGGTGATTGCATTGTTGACCGTGTCGTGGTGTTCGAACGCGGTCTTGAAAGCTTTAACGAAGTTCTCCCAGGTTCCAATGACTGCAACACCACTGGCGATGGTGGACATTCGATAGGTGTTTGCCCAGGTGAGGGCGGGTCCCTTAGTCATGAAAGACAGGGCGAAGGCGACCTTTTTAGGGTCGGTGTCGTAGGTGGCTACATTCACCGTGAGGTAGAACAACACGGTGTTTAACCAGGGTATGGCCTTGTCGTAAGAACCATCGAAGATCTCGGGGGTGCCGAGGCGGAGCTCAGTGGTGCTGGAGGACATCA
>JBBPQZ010000714.1:0-12632 GCA_038092795.1 Boletus rubissimus | reverse complement strand
GAGGTATTTACCCTTTTGAAATGATCCCCGAGTTTGATCACAGGAACGCTGCCAAACATCCTGCCATCATTCATGATGAGCTGGCCGTCCTTGAGCGAATAGATATCGCTCCTAATCAGAAGCAGGTCCGAACAAGACTTTACGGGGAGGAAGCGAGAGCGGGGAACGTTGATTCCACGAGCATTCTTGAAATGCTTTATTGCCGCACCTGCCGCAGTTTCTAGCTGGGTTTCGTCATACAAGCTTGAGATAATTTCCGAGCGGCGTGATGTGCGAACCGTACCTGGATGATAGATTGACCGTCGTCGGTGACCTTTGGGTTAACAATAATGTCGAGATCCATGCCTCCGTCTGTCATGACCTTTTTGAGAGCTAGAGGACAAATTACGATTTATAACACCGTTCTGATCAGAGGTAACAAACCTTTGAGGTTTATCCACAGATTATTCGTATTGAAGATCTTGAACTTGCGCACTAGCAGCCTTATTAGCGGGTATCACATGACGGCATCCTCGAGAAATATCGTTCACCAGACTTGAAGTCGTCCACGTGCTCAGAAGGAACCTGAGCAATCTCAAGCAGACGCATCGAGCCGTCGTACTGAATAAGAGTGCCACCCTATCAAACAAACAACGTATTAGATAGAATCGACTGCGCGAATGAGACTTACCTTTACGTCCGATTTGGTCTTGTTGGTGACTTCCATCAGGAAATCCACGCCAGTATTCGCCATATGTTGCAGAATCTTCTGATCCACTCTAACAACGTTTGACGCATTCGAAACTCGCTCACACATTAAATCTCCACTACTCACACGGCACCCAAATTATCGGAGTTTGATACAAACAAGTATTCCTTTCCATCTGCCAACAGACGGTCCAAAATACCGCCGCGTACGAGCGAGTCGTACAAATCACCGTGACCAGGAGGATACCAGTGCTTCTTATCGTCACGAGCATGGTGCGGGTAGGGTTGCAGAGTGTCGGCGAAAATCCGCGGATATCTCGACTGGTTGAAGGTCGTTATTTTGATCGGCTGGTTGGTGTATTTTTGGATGATGCGTAAGGTGTCTTCGTGCGTATTGAAGGATGTCATGAGAAGGAGGGGGACGTCGACACCCTCTGTTTTGTTGAGGTGTTCGACCTGCTTCACGGTGAGGTCGAGAAACGTCATTCCGTCCTTGACTTCAAGGGCACTCTTCGCACTGGACATGCCTGTCGTCATCTTTGGTTATTCACTTGCATTGTGCAAATGGATGCGATAATAGGGGGAAGCGATATACGTGCCCATGGATGTTCCAAGGCCGCCATTGAACTTGAGTATCGCCAATTTGGATAGTGCTGTAGGATCGGCTGTCTTTGGGAGCTGATTATAGGAAATGATGTGATCCGCGTCAGGGGTCTGAATCTTCTCCCAGTCGCTGGTCACAGACGTGAATGCTATCGACAAGCGAAGATAAGGGACACGCACAGGTCTCGTCGGCTGTCCTTATCGGAGAGGTAGCGAGAGTGAAGTTTGAAGAATGCGTGCATCTCTGCATCGAATGCCTGAGAGAAATGGAGCACAAGAAGGGGGCAGTGGCGTCATTCGACAGGGTACGCGAAACCAAGGCGCAGATGAAGAAAGCGACATACCTTGCGCACGATTGGATCTGAGGTATGAACGAGGCGGTTGAGCGCGTCTCGCGTTGTCGACCCGGTGTGCTTGCGCCTTCGAAAGATACGAAAGTGGGCAGTGTCGAATAGCAACATCATGGACTAGGGTACGAGGAGGAAGCGATGGGAAGCGAGAAAGGAGGTGACCACCGCCATTTAAACGAGTGAGTGGACATGCGTGAATGGTGAGGATTACGTATATTGCAAAGGGCGCATACCGATGGATAACACAGCCACAAGAATCGGGAATTACCGTCGGGGATTGAATTTTTCAAACCTTGATTTCCAGTGGGTGTCATCACAACTCGCGACACCCATCCTCAACACTCCTCGACATGGGTAAGTGTCGTCCACCCCTCCAAGATTATCGTCCTTGATCGTCTCTTCAAGGTATTTCACGTTCATCCCGGCACAAGCGCTCCGCAACCGGTGCCCAGCGCGCCCACTACCGTAAGAAGAGAAAGTTCGAGCTCGGTCGTCAATCCGCCAGCACCAAGCTCGGTCCAAAGCGTATCCACACCGTGCGCGTTCGTGGCGGTAACTTCAAGTATCGCGCCCTCCGTCTCGACGCTGGCAACTTTGCTTGGGGCTCCGAGCACACCACCAGGAAAACCCGTATCATCAGCGTCGTGAGTCCAGATCTCAATATATGCATCTGAGAATGCTCACTTTGATCGTGGAACTCAGGTGTACAATTCCTCCAACAACGAGTTGGTCCGTACTAACACCCTCGTCAAGGGTGCTATCATCCAAGTTGATGCGACCCCCTTCAGACAATGGTACGAGGCCCACGTGAGTAGTGACATTCCTTATCTGTGTGCATTGCTGAAAATGCTCGGTGGATATAGTACGCACAGCCCATCACCAAGAAGGGCGCTGCCAAGGCACCTGCCGCTGCTGGCGAGGAGCCGGCTAAAAAATCTAACCACGTGCAACGTATCTTGGAGGAACGGAAGAAAGGTGATGTCACACCAGGATGATCCCAATTGATGCCGGACATGCTGATCTGCTCGCCAGATGCTAAAATTGACCCTCTTTTGGAGCAACAATTCGTTGCTGGTCGCCTATATGCGGCCATTTCCAGCAGACCGGGACAGTCTGGTCGCGCGGATGGGTACGTCCTCGAAGGTAAAGAACTCGAAGTAAGTTGGATGCGTTTGGTTGAGTCGCTGCGGTGCTGACGTCGATGGATCAGTTCTACGTTAGGAAGCTGCGGTCCGGCAAGCAGAAGCACGCACACAACGCATAAGATCTGTCGGTGATTATCTTTGCTCCTTGGCCGGTGTCGAGTTGTTCGGTCACGATAGCCGAGCAGCCGTGTTCGTTGGGGACATGTGAGCCGAAAAATATACGGAACGCGTACTGCTAGTCTATGACGACTCTTGTTGTTTTTTACTTGTTACTATGCTATGAAACCATGTCTCTTCCATGCCCTTGTTAGAGCGATTATATAATCGGGTCAACCATTTGAGTGCCGTGCCGTAACCGGACCAGTGCCAAGAGCAGACCGTTCCTTCCCTCTTGCTCTGCCTCTTCGCGTCATCTTTTCACCTTTCCTCCCACCCTTCCTCAACGCGCCTCCGTCGTCCCCGTTGTCGAGCTCGATGCCCTCGGCGTCGGCGGCAGGCTCCCACTCCCTGCGAGGGGCCCCTTTGACATGGCGGCCCACCAAAATCATGAACATGCGTGACCTCTCCAGGGACGACGACTTTCTCAGTCACCTTCTCGTCGAGAAGCTCGGTACCGGAAATGTTCCTCTCTGCGTACACAAGATGGATCCTTCCCGGAGACTCCCAAAGGTTCCTGCGAGCGATCTCATGACAATTGTTAGACGCGTGAGTCGCTCTTCACCTCCAGTCACGCAATCTTGTTCATCGTGTAACATATATATCAAACTACTTTGATACATGTTTTTTTTTTTGGCCTTCTAGCTGGTCGAAGGCAAGAGCGCTTCCCAAAACGCTGTGCGTCAATCAGTGGACGAACTCCTCGCGTTGGTGTCTCCGTATTCCTATGGCCCGAGAATTCTCACCCTCGCATATTTCTAGTCTTCAGTCCGTTCGTTACTACCTCAAGCCATATACACAAAAGCAGATTAATGCGTTCGCCACGTGTGTATGACCCTGCTATTTCGTTAACAACGCCTGAAGTTCGGTTCGCCACAGACATGCGTCGCGTTATTTCGAGCTATACCATCCGGGAGGTTGTATTGAGATAGCGCACACGTCACGATACTCCCACAAGACCGGCAAGTCTGAATTGTGTATCCTTGCCACCCGCCCCCTGTCTCCTGGGATGGTTATCGCGGAATTGAAGGGTTCCATGGCGCATTTATCCAAGGAAGAGGACAAGGAACTCAAGCGGACTGACCTGAGAAATCTTGACATCAGGAGGGACTTCAGCGTGATCCATTCCCGCCAGATGAAGAAGAACCATCTATTTTTGGGTCCTGCTCGATTTGTGAATGTAAGTCACGATGGCCTCTGTCAGTGTGTGCTCATTCCACGTTTTTCTACAGCACGATTGCGAGAATAACTGTGAGTTGTTTCGGGAAGGCAAATACATCACTTTCCGCGTTCTCCGGTCTATTGCCGTTGGCGAAGAGATAACAGCACATTATGGTGATGGTTACTGTCAGTCCAAGCGATGTTCCTCTGTGCCCTACGCCTGATTTAGTTGTTTAGTTGGCAGCAAGAACCGATACTGCCTTTGTGAAACGTGCGAGAAAAGCGGCCGAGGGGGATATAGTCCTGAAGGCGAGGCTTCCGGCTGTGAATCGGACGCCGGGGCATCGGATGATGATCTCAGCGATTCTCAGCCTGTGCAAACTGCAGTAGGCAACGTGAACGAGCGCAGAACTCGCCGCGGAGTATATGCTATCATCCAGGAACAGGATGACGATTCAGACGAAAGTGACGATGAAGAGAGAGAGGGAAATAAGCCACTCGCAAATGCTTCGGACGTCGCTGAGGTTGACTTGGAGCTGGGAGGCGACTCTTCTTCTGTCCTTCGGTCAGGATCGCGAAGATCAGCCTCGAGGTTTGTCAGCAATGTATCGACTGTTCATTTCTGACCCTTTTTTCGTTTCAACAGTTCTGTCCCTCCGATCAGCCGTAGTTCTGAGCTGGCCGATGGACCGAGGGCCCAGCTAAAGTCCACGCAGCTGTGGCAGAAAACATCTGCTACTGCTACCCCTGAGGTCTTCACGAAATCGCTCACGCCTGCGCCATCTGACCCTGCACAACTGCCTTCTCGATGCACAAGACAAAGCGCAAGCAGGCTATCCACTCCTATTAATTGTAAGGAAAAGGACAAAATCCCAATCAAGGAGGAACCTGAAGCACGAATTCTGCGCACGCGTCCCTCGTTGCATGTCGATAGGAACGAGTCCTTGAGTATTGTCAACCAGATTGCGCCTATGGGGCCAGACGGCCAACCATTACCTATCTGCGTAACATGCCACAACATTCTGCCAATGATTTCCGTCGACAATCAAATAGTTTGGGGTCTTAACGTTGACACGACGCCGCGGCGAGGCAAGAAACGCAAAGAGCCACAAGAGTGTCCTCGGTATGTCGAGCTTTCCATTCATTTAGAAGACAGACTCTATCTCACGTTGTGGCGTTTTATCTTTGCGCCAGATGCATGCGCCATTTTGCTATTTATTCCCAGCCGTGGCCTGCTCGTTTAGCAAGTCAGGTCGTCGCTTCCGTCCCTCGAGATGATGGTGAACCGTCTTCTAGACGTCTTGCCCAAAAGACCGTTCCTGTTGTGGAGCCTAAGCACGCAGCTGGCGGTGAAGAGCGGCCAGTAAAGAGACGGAAGACTGAGCAGGGACCAATTGTGGAGATGTCGGACAAAGCGAAGGAGCTCTTGATGGCTCCTAAGAGGAAGCGGGGTCGCCCTCGCAAACATCCAATGGCGGAGGAGATTCCTAAACGCAAACGAGGCAGACCCCGTAAATCATCCCCTTCCAGACCGATCCGTGCACCGCCACCTCCAAAGTCGCACGCCTCTACACTTGTTAAGATCGTACGGCCTCGCATCTCTTCCCCAGTGAGCGTGAAATCTAGGAGTGAACCTGCCAGCCCATCATCCTCACGAAGTAACCTCAAACCCAAGTCGCTGGCCGTCAAATCTCAGCCCAGGGACTCGAATGGTCGCTTCGGCAAGAAAGCAACTACCAATGGTAGATTTGTGAGGAAGAGGATTGGTATCCTACGAAGCGGTTCACCACGGGCACGGAGGGTCTTGCAAAGGGCAAAGGTAGAACGATGGCTCGGGGATAAGCAGGAGCAACTTGAAACCAACGGCAAGGCTGAGGATCTCTCTGTACTTGCTAGCGGGAAACGCAGGCGCGCTATCAGTCCCGACGAATCACCGCGTCCGAGTAAGAAACTGCGGGGTAGTTCGCGCTCAGGAGACGGAGATGAGGTTCCGGTTCCGCACAATCCCAGCGGTTCCTCTTCGTTAAGGTTCAAGGGCTTGAACGCTAGTCTCCTATGTCGACCTAATCCCACGAATTTCGCTCGCAGAACGTGGGCTCCTCCCCCGCCCGAAGATTCTTCCCCTGACGATGAAGACGCTGAGGGTTCCCTTCCTACCATAGAGAGCGAGAGTAACGGACCTGTCACTCCTCAAGACCACACCCCGCTGCCCATCCCAAGTCCAGACCGATTTCCGTTTCAAGACAAGCATGGTGTTGACAGCAAATTTGAAGAGCCTGCTCCACGTCTCCCCACCCCACGCCGTTCTACACACAGTGTCTCCACTATCCTGACGTTCAAACCATCCCCCATTAATTTTGCCAGGCGACGATGGTCTTCAACCACCAAGTCACCGTTAGAATCAGGGACTGGGACCCGTCGGAGCCAGAGACTACGACCGAGATCCTCGCTTCCTGACGAAACTAATTTATCTTTGGCCACCTCACTATCTGAGATATCATCCGCATTGAGTACACGGACAACACTTGCTGGTCGATCGGTATCACCACAGAAGTCCATGATAGTCGATGTTGCTGCCCAGGCAATGCCAGAAGCAGCAACTGAGTCCGTACGTATGGTTTCCTGACCCTTTCATATTCATAGAATTGAGCATCCTCGCAGGTAGGGGACTTCTCAGACTGTCTTTTGAAACCTCGCACGGCGTTCCCTGGTGAACAATCATTTGAGACTACAAACTCCGACGACGACCGTGCTGTTGAGGGGCTCCTCGCAGAAACCCCAGAGAGCCACGAAGGACCCACAAATGAAGACCCCCTTTCTCATCTCCGCGTTACATACACCACAGAGCTCCCAGCAGTCGTGCCCTGGAAGAATGCTCGAGCAACACCCATGTCCCATTACCTGAAGAAGTCTGCTTCATTCTGTGGCGATGAGTTGGCTTCGCCGACACATCTCGTCCATGCTGGGTGGGATTCTGCGTCAGATATACTTTCCGATTGACCTCGCAACGTCTTGTTCAAGAAGCCTTGGGTGTAATTTATTACCCACCCGTTCGCCACTTGGCCACTCGTTTGCCCAACTCTCGACCTCATTAAAACAATAAATTATGCTTTGTTCAAGTCTTTTTCTTCGCGTTGGTTACATACTTCGATATCGTACGAACAGTATAGTTGTTAATGTTCATAGTCACGAACATGGTTTGACGAGTTCATCAAATCTGACATTAAAAGACGATACACTGTACATGCGACCCTCGCTATTTATCACGACTGTCCATCGGGCTTGAGTGAGCTCCGTCCAGCCCGCAGTATTTCATCTGTGGACAGCAAATTTACGACGATGACGGAACTGCGTACCTAAATGAGCACAACACGCGCTGGTGGAGAGTGGCATGGACTGGGCTCACCAGGAGTTCAACATCTGTCGTTTCACCCTATAATTATCCCAAATACCCTCGACCGTAGGGTCGAACGGCTCGCCAGACTGAAGGTCGATACCAACGATGCTGCCTTCCGACTGTTCGTCCTGAGAACAGCACAAAAATGAACATGTCAGGGAGATTCGATCTCGATACGATCCCGAAAAAAGGCACACGCACCTGCAGGGCCACCACGACATCCTGAACATCAAAGCCACCATTCTGAGCAAGGGTCTTTGGGATGATCAGCAATGCATCTGCGAAAGCCTGTACCCCCATCTTGACCCTTCCTTTGGCGGCCTTCTTGACGGGTCCACTGAGATGCGCAGCACAGGCGACTTCGAATGCACCGGCGCCAGGGATCAAGCATTCGTCTTCGAGTGCATTCTTGACGGCACGGAGCCCGTCGCGAAGAGCATCCTGAATTTGCTGGATCGTATGTGCGTTGGGGCCCTTGATTAAGAGGGTGACGCTCTTGGGATCCTTGACGTCCTCGAGGAACGTGAATTTCTCCTCTCCGAGAGTGTGCTCATAGACGAGACCAGCCCAGCCGAGAATGTCCGGGGTGAGGTCATCAACGGAGTTTTGGGCTATGCCTCCACAAATGAGTTGCAACCTGTGATAGGTAAGTTTGTGTTATCAATAGCCATCATATTACGTCTCAGCGTCGGAGGCGCACCGCTCCATGTTGCGTCGCTTAGCACGCCGCAGGGCAAAAATGCCATTTTTTGCGAGGATATCGAGACTGAGGGGGTCTATTCCTTTTTGATTGATTACGACGAAATTTTTCGGTTTCTCGTTACCACCGACAGCTTGGTCGCAGACGAGATTCTTGAGCTCGACGATTTTTTTGACTTTAACGTCCACGAAACGTCGCTCAGACTCGACGAGTTTCTCCCGCTGCTCTGCCGAAGAGTAGAAGAAGCCAGAATTAACCTCCCTAAGGTTTTGTGAATTTAGAGTTGGGAGAGGCAGTGCACGCCGACGTACGTCTTCTCGTATTCAAGGCTGACATTCAACGTCAGAATGTAGGCGTTCTCGACGCGTTTTGGCATATCCGGATGTCTTGCGCCGTGATCCATGACCAAACCACGCACAAGCTGAGTTTCTGACGCTGTGCGGTGCTGCATTTTCATAATTTCAACCATGTGAAGATCAATAGGGTCTCTCCATTGATCTTTGGCTACTGCAGTAAACTTTTAGCGTGGAGACCCTGATTCTAAGATTAAATACTTGCATTTTGGGGGCGGTGGTGGCCTGATGGTAAGCACGGCGTCTACAACGTCAGCTGCGAGCTGCTTCGCTAGCGAGGCGTGCAGCTTTGTTGCGAGCGAAGAGTGTGCGACATTAATCAGGGTAGGCCGATCCAGTTTCGACGGCTGTTTGAACGTGTCTAGAAACTGCAGGTTGCGTCAGCGGTGGGCGGAAGTTTGGCCAGCATCGGACACAGACGGCTAAAGCCTCTTTCTTCGCGAGATCAAATCCATCGCCTATGATTGTAGGGTGCACGCCTTCTGAGATGTAGCGATCCGCTTGTTTAAGCAACTCTCCTACGAGGAGAACGACGGATGTGGTGCCATCGCCGACTTGATCGTCTTGGGCAACAGCAGTACGGGCGATCATCGCGGCTGTCGGGTTCTGTATTTGCATCTCGGAGAGCAGCACTTTGCCATCCTTGGTCATCTTGATCTGGCCGGCACCGTCCACGAGCATCTTGAGTGTCCCTCTTGGACCTGAGGCAAATTCGATCGCGAAACGGAGAGACGAGATGGGTGGACGACGCTTACCGAGATTACCCTTCACCACATTTGCGAGACCCATCGCACCTGTTGTGTTGACCTGGTGGGAGGGATGCGGACGAGGAGATACGTGCAGCGAGATGAAATTACCTGCAGCGCCGCAGCGCGACGAACGCTTTCAGCTTTTGGGTTGATTAGTTCTATACTAGACGACATGATCAGTGATTGAGTTCAACGTGGTGTTCCAGCTCGACTGTGGTGGTCGGTCTAAAAGTCGTACTTGGTAGAAGATAGTCTTGCAGGCGCCAGCGGAGTATCAAATCGGCAAGGCTTGGATATGAACCATCACCTCGACCTTGACCTAACGCACTCGCCTCCATCATGACTGATGAGTTACCGCTATCCCCACAGCTACGGCACCAGGCTGACGCGTTTCTATCACTCAAACGTGTCTCACAATGGTCGCCAAAAAAATACCGGTCCGTCAGTATATATCCCTGCAACTAATCCGTTTGCAGGTCAAGCAGAGGCATAAAAAGTCTCCTCAGCGTTGGAGAACGATAGTTTTCATCAAGCTCACCTCCTCTAACGATCATGTCTCCCAGTTCCATGCGCGATTTCCCGGGCCCTCAGATTGATGGCCCCCACCATCGCAGAGAAACGGCACCAGTATGTTGGTCTCATTATACTCAATTCCCGCTCTAACCTTGTTCTGCAACAGAAGCCGAGGGAAATGAGACCATTGTTGACCCGCGAACCGCTTCCTCATGATAGGGAAAAGAAGCCGGCAGCTCAGCCTCCGAAAAAGCGCAAGCGCACCATACCTACCAAGCCGGCCTTGTCGTTTCATCCAAAGGGCAACCATATTCCCTCCGGAAAGCAGGATCTCCCCATGTCCCCTCCTGTCTTCTCCAGACCATCCGCTTCAGAGTCGTCGACATCGACAAGCTCATACGATGAGCAGCAGATGACTCCTTTTGCAGATCGCCAGTTCCAAGACGCATACGATGCGCAGAAACGGCCTCGCATCTTTTCAGAGTGTCCTTCTATCGAACATTCCACCTCATCTTATCCCAACACCCCGTGCACAGACATGAGCGATATGGGCTCGGTACCGCCTGACTTCCATGACTCGCCTGTGTCATACGCCTCATCTTCCTCCCCGGACCCGTCGGATCAATCTCCTTGCGCTGCCGAGTTTGCCGCCCAGGTCACAATTAACTATGCACGCCAGGCTCAGCCTCCTCTGCCTATGTATCCATATGGCAGCCAGGTGTACGTACAACAGCCAGTAGTCCACCAGGACTCCTACGGCTATCCCATGGACCCTTGTCCAGACCGCCCTACACAGGGTTATCCCGTACAGTACCTTGATGCTGCCTATGGCAGAACGGGACCACATAGCGTTCCAGCGTACCCTGAAAATAATGGCTATTCATACCCACCTCACAGGTACTAGCACTCTAGTTGCCTTTGCCAAGGTATAGTTCGGCTTCCCGATGTTTAATTTTCCTGTTTTCTTGTCTACAAGCTTCTGGTGTTTCTGGAAACATGGAGCTCGTAGAGTATTTGTTCTCTACTGTTGTCGACATGTTCATACGCATGCCATTACTGTATCTTGATTTTGTTGTAGATACCAATAGACTTTTGTCTCCGGTTACCCGGTTACACGCGGCGGTAAACGGCGGTCAACATACACCACCACAGTCCTCTGCAGAAATTGTTATACCCACCTTGATAGGATGGCGAAAGATAGCCCGCACGTTGTCAAAGGATCCAAGCCTACCGCAGCAGAGCACCATCAGAGAACGCTCGCGCGCATCGAGCAGATCCAGTCGCATCTGAAGAACACTCCCCGTGGACAGCGACTCAACGGCAAGGTCTGCGTCATCACCGGAGTGAGCTCATTGCATGGCATTGGGTAATGTCCAACGTTGTCGATGGCTCGCTTCTCTAATTGCGTCCGCATTTCGTTTGGGCGTGTGTTGCTCAGGCGTGCCTCCGCCCTCCTCTTCGCACATGAAGGTCCGAATAGTGATTCCTTTGCATCTTGCCCGGCAGTGCTCATCACGGATACTGGTTTGTGTAGGTGCAAGACATCTTTATTTGATGGATTTCTCCCCAGACAATCTACCGGACCTTGAATCAACGATCGAACGCTCGTATCCAGACGTAAAGGTCAGATGCGAGGTAGAATCACAATTTCACCCGCTGACGAGACTGTACAGATTACAACAATTCAAGCTGATGCTGCGGATGATGCCGCGATAGCTGCAGTATGCAAGCAAGCAATTGATGAAGAGGGCCAGCTGGATGTCTTCTTTGCGAATGTCTGTCCTTTCCCCCTGAAACGTCTCTACCCCTGACGCTACATTAGGCGGGAGTAACGGCGAACGTGGGGCTGCAAGACACGACCCCGGAGCGGTTCATGGAAACTATGCGAATTAACTCGCTTTCGTAAGCAGAGTCATGTCCTCAGAGTACGTTCCGCTGCTATAACTGACGCTTGCTCTGCAGCTGCTTCTTAGCAGTTAAACATGCATCGCAAGCTATGATGCGCACGAATCCTTCTAGCGGCAAGACGTTGAGTAGCGGCAGTATTATATTGACCGCCTCAAGTTTGTCCTTCCCCCGTTTTCTTAACTTCACTGTATTGAATCCGCTCTGTTAGTCGCTGGATTGCGTTCGGGCGCGGGAGCGATTGATTGTAAGCCCCTCTTCTTTATATCGCACCCATAATGTAGACAATAATCCAGACAGTGCAAGTAAAGCCGCGTGAAATCACTCCATTTTTCCCCTCGTACAACGATCTCATCCCCACTTATAGCGTCAACTCGATCGCGAAAACGGCCGTATACCAATTACAGAAGACCGACGTTCGCGTGAACTCGATCTGCCCTGGCTTGATCGAGACAAACATGACGAAGTACATGTTCGATGCAGCCCGCGAACGAGGTAACGCGGGGAAGATCGGACAATTGAATCCAATGGGCCGGTACGGCGTCGCGCAGGGTACGTCTTCCGTGCTGGCATCCCATAAACCTTGCTTCCACGAGCTGACCACGCGACACAGAAATTGCGCGGATGGCGCTATTCTTAGCATCAGGTGAGGCTTGGATACGTCTGCTGGTCAGTGATGCGCTTGAGACTGATCTGCTATGCTTTGAAGACGAGTCAAGTTATGTCAATGGACAGAACATCGCTGTGGATGGTGGTTTGTCCTCTTCGCACCCTGTGGTACCCGGCCACTGGGTGTAAGTCGCCCATGAATGGAATAGCTCGTTTGTTGCACTTGTTGTGTGTAGTCGTTATGGTAGCTGTTGCCAATAACGTGTGCTTGTGGGTCGAAGTCCCGGGACATAATCATACATAC
>JBBPQZ010000713.1:0-12652 GCA_038092795.1 Boletus rubissimus | reverse complement strand
AAGACCGGAGAGGGTATCGTAGAGATTTTCACGGAAATCGGTCCGCTCGCTTTCCTTGACTTTCCTCTTGTGCCTGTCTAAATCTTATGCAGCCAAGAAAATACCAATCGAACACATCTTGGCCTCTACCCGCGGTGCTGGCAGAAACGGCGTTGCAGGTAGTCGAGTGGGCACTTCACGGCAAGAAGGTGCTGTTAACCTGGAGGAAAACCAAGCGAAGAGTAAAGATGCTTGCAATTGTTGAGCTATTCATCTGTTATTATTCTGGAGAACTACCATCTTTGTCCTTTATCCCATGATTCATTACATGAACCCTTGACATATATATGATTACGCCTCCAAACCTTCCTCTTGTAATTGCTTCCTTAATTCTAGTCGGTTATTGGAAGGTAGACTCAACCGTGGCCTAGCCAGTCCAATTGATGTACCTATGGACATATTTCACCGATGATCATTATTATGTGGAGGAATAAAGTCCACATAAGGTGGAGGTCTCGCAACCTGCTCTTGGTCATTGGGCGTCAGATAGGGTGGGGGCGCCGGTACATGGGACGATCCTTGATCCATGACCTCACCAGCTTGTGATAACGAGTGGCGATCGTGGGTGAACGAATGATGCGCTATGCCTGTGGAAGGATGGGTTTGAACAGAGCCAGACGACGTCGGGGATCTAAACACGGAATCTATGGAAGGAGGCGGGTCGGATGGATCGTCTAAAGGCGGAGGCGGGGGTGGTGGTTGCTCTTCTACAATCAGTCCCAACACTCGACGTGGTTGAGAAAGATCGACAAACTCGGTGACCTCAGGGTCTCGTATCGCCTCTTCAACCGAAGGCGGGGGGGTCGATGTCCGATGTAACGGGTCAGTGTGGCCATCGAACTGTTGTGAAGAGGGAAAGCCAAAAATGACCCCTTCGCCGACTATGATTGTCTCTGCTACAGGAGTCGCAAAATGTTCTTCCGCGTTAGTAGGAATATATATCTCGTTCTCTGACTCCTGGAACGTGGGCAAGTCACTAGACGTGGATGCTTCTGACGGAAAAAAGGGTGGTGGAGGAACGTCTCTGTCTTCAAATGGAGGAGGAGCTCCATGTTGTGTGTAGCTTGGACCAGCCTCTCCTTCGTGATATAAAGGAGCGGAATTTTCGGTGTCTTCCTCTCGCACGGTCTTGAGTGGCGGACGATCATGCTTCTTTTGATATGCAGTATCTACCCATTCTTCAACCTCGGGTAGTGGAGCGGGGGGTGGGATGATGTTAACAGGAATGGGAATCGTGTACAGCGTTTCTGTCCTGCTCGCGATGTCGACAAAGGAAGTGTAGACATTTAATAAGAACGATACTTTGTGTAGAAGTGTTGTTTGTGTGATGGATACACAATGTGGGACATTCTCCGCGTAGGCGTAATCCCCTTCAACTAGAGACCGTGGACGATCGGGCGGGGAAGCAGACGGCGAGGTTTGATGTAGAACGAAGCGTAGCCGAACTGGATGAGAGGCATGGAACCTGCAAGATGCCCCAGAACGGGACATGATTGTTGTATATGCAGCAAAGAAGGGTGAGGGAGAGTCTGGTAAAGGATCACTTGGTTTCTCTACAGTTGAAGAAAGTGCTACAGATGAAGGACCCTCAAGGGGAGAATCGGTGATTTCATCTGTTGGTCGTCCCATAGCTTCCTGTGGAGGATTCTGAAACTCGTGCTCCAAGTCACCGAAACGTTTGACCTCAACTACGCGAAGGAGCTCCGTCTTGACATTCCGGAGCCTGAGCCCTCCTCCTAGGACAAGCTGGCGAGGTGGAGGCGGCACCGTAACGTAGACAGGAATTGATTCTCCCGCAATGAAAGTTGACTTTGGAATCTCTGCCTCCACGCGCACCGGATGATGTATTACGTGTTTCTCAGGTGAGATCGCAACGGTATGCGTGTGTGAAGTATAGCGCCTCGTGTGTACCAACAGTTCTCTTGACATAGGGGGGAGTGTTGGATCCACTGGGTACAGTGTCGCGTTTAGTACGTGCATCACTGAGGAGTGCAGAGTGTGGACACATTGCGGCACATCTGACATGAGTGGTATAGCGAATGGGAAAGAGGTCGGGAAGGCTTCGAAAGAGTCAAGCGGGAACGAAGCCACGTCCATTTCAGAAACGCAGAGTTCAATTTCCTGTCCGTGTGCAGACTCTGTCGTGCGCAAAGACACGGACCTTTCGCCCAGTTCGGTCAGGTTATCACCAAGGAGGAATTGGATGGACTGACAGTTTCTTCCATGCGCCGGGTTGGGCACCTTTGAGGTGCACTTCCCCCTCCATTGCTGCGTGTTCTCCTTCAGCGCCAACATAGCCCTTCTGGAAGTTTATGCCGTCTAGGGCTGGTACGATAAGTAACTGGAGACCAGACACGTCCGATGGGTAGTCACTGCGCAGGACATCGCTGGGGCCATGCTGAGAGTAGCGTGGAGGGGGAGCAGTATCAGCAGGCATGTAAACCAAACGCCTCCTAGTAGTGCTGGAATACGTCGCTGATGTTGGTCGTCGTTATGATCAAAGTGGAGAACGGCCGTGTATCAGATCATAACTGCGCGTTATGTGGATCGCCACAGCAATTGCCCATGCGCAATACATGACATTACATAAAGTCAGAGAAACGTACGGATCCCTCATTCCACTCTCATTAAACTCTCCAACTCGGCAAACATCGTCTGATCCAGATCTTTCTGCGTGAGCAGTTCCCATGCCGCATCCCGACGGCCAGCGAGCATCCCCATCCCCTTCTCTACGTTTGTTTCTCCCGACTCCCCAAAGCCCATCCCAAACGCAAGTGTCGGCTGGGTAGCTTGAGAGGTGTCGAAGGCATCCTCACCACCATCGACGGCCTTCATTGATTCGATTGCTCTGCGCGCAGTACTCATGAACCACTGTCGAGTCTCTGGCGAAGCATTGGTTGCGGCAAACCTATGGGCCATGCGAAGCATAATCTGCGAGAAGTGGAGCGACCGATCCGACTTTATTTTTTTCTTTAATTCCGGAGGGGATAGGAACGCAATGGCGTATATTGCCATTGTGGCTTTCTCAAGGTACGACAGCCACGATTCCCGCGAGAGAAATGCGAAATCAGGATCGCTCACTGGCAGGCGATAGACCAGAGTCTCCAGCAGACGCCACAACCACTGCTGTGGTATGACCGTAGAAAATATTTTCCGGTTGTGATCTGGGTGGGCAATGTGTGTGAAGACATCGAGGGCCACATCAGAAAGAGACGGTGGCTTGTAGTTGTGGAAAGGGATACCACTGAGCTTCAGCATTTGCGCCGGAGGTATTGCATCTGCCGGTTCAATTAGAATCGACGCAACGAGTTCGAATATTCGGCTGCAAATGCGGGTAGTGAACTCGGAGGGAAAGGTGGATTGGGGAAAAGAGATCATGACTGAGAGGTTGGACAGAATATTAAGAACATCCTTGCGGACGCTGATGACGTCAGGAATGGAGAGAGCGGGTGACGTTGGTCTCGGTGAACCACCATCCTGAGGGGCACTGACTCCGCAAACACGCAATACCAACTCCAGCGTCCGGTCGTGCCTCGCCATGAACTGCATGTTGTCTGGGATGACAGACAAATTCCGGATGATATTCGTCACAGCAAGAATGACTTGACTTGACCGATGCCGGGGGCCATGATCCGTCTTCTGCGAGTTCTGCTCGTTTTTCAATCCCGCGAATGGTAGCGACTCAGTTTCGCGAGCAAGGGTTACCAATTCACGATGGCGTGGTATACGGGTATCGTCCGTCAGGCGATACTGGGGTGTATCACCAATCCCATCAAATGCTTCTTCCTCCAAAAGATCCAGCACTTCCTCCAAAAGATCAGTGCACTGCGCAATGGGAAAGCCCGAACCGGGGGTGGGGCCTTTCATCGTCGAAAGAAGGGTGAGCGTGGTCAGAGCATACGAAAGTTCGACCGTTAGTCGACAGCGGATGGACATCGTGAGCGCTTCTATGTCCACAGTTCCCCATTCGTTGATATCCCGCATAGGGCGACGTTGAGAACGAAGGTACTCGTCTTCCAATATGCTAAGGTCACGCCCTCCATAGGTGTCCACTTCACGCGCTAGCGGGACGTACTCGATTTTGGTCCTCGTGAACCGAGAACGTGGTCGAGATGAGACGGGAGGTGATACCGAGTTCGCTGGGTTCTGGGGGAGAGACCGGTCCACTGGTGCTGACATGGAGGGCAACTGTGAGGATGGTTAGAGGCTTCAGGGAAGGGGAGTAGAAAGACTGACAACGTCTGGCAATTCTGTCCCACCTTATAATCGGCCGCTCAGTGTCATTAATTACGTACATCCAACGTTGGTGAATCCAACTCACCCATCTTCAACTTTGCACGCTTTCCGTCGAGTTCCTCGGACTCGAACCTCCGTTTCATTCCAGGAGCATCTTGCTCGTGGTGCTCATTGGTTGCAGAGCCAGGAAGGGGTCCGATGGTTGCGCTGCTCAGTGGGGGCACTAAGGAATGGCCGGCTAAAGAGTCCGAGAAGCCATGTGTTCCTGAGAGAGATGTGTTAGGCACACCATGCTGTGGATGGGGACTCTGTGGTAATGTTTGTGATGTAGGGGCTGTGGGGCTACCAGTGATCGAGACGGACGTGTTCTGTCCGCCTGATACGGATTGGTTCAGCAAGCCCATCATGTTGTTAACAGAACCAGACAATTGAGAAGGGTGACCTTGAAGTGCTGAACTTGGTGTTTGAGGAGGCATATTGGGAGGGTTGTTTTGGACTATTGGTGCGCCGGGAGGACGGCCCGTTGTCATCATTGCCTTTCGATTCGTGTCCTGGACGTTGCGACGATAAACCTCTTCGAAGGGTTGAATGATAGCATTATAATAATTAGCCAAGATAGCGGAGGTGGGACGCTGTCCATTGGGCGGGGCCGGGAGATATTCAGGGAGGTCGAACTGCGGGAGAAGTTGTGACCATGCGTTCTGTTGCGTTACCTAGATAATTGAGTGTATATGACAATTAACTCACGGCGGATGATGTACGACATTGATAAAGATACCTTTTGGCCGCCACCGAACTGCCATACTATGCCCCATAGTTTGAATAAGTCGATGTCCTTGCCAGCTAAACGAAATGCGCCGGCTTCAGCGGAACATTCCAGGTTTTTCCATTGTGAGGATGCGGGATCGTAGTTGGGAGGGTATGGGACAGTGGTCAAAGCGGGAGGGAGAGGAGTCCCTCTGGTGAGATGGACGTTGGCAAGACCGCCCAAGAAACTGCGCTGCTTATGCTTGATCATTGCCACGTTCGGGGGATGTCGGGGTGAGACATTGGACGATGGCATGGGAGGCTCGAATGATGCGGGGTTGGGCTGGAGGCTGTGAACGGGAGGGAAGGCAGACTGAAGGCTAGAATGGGGGGAGAACTGCATGGTGGCGGGAGCGTCCAGAATGGCAGGCTGGAACGCGTTTGACTGATTATAAGGGGAAGGGATTCCGCCGAGAAATGATGCCGATGTTGTTCCGCCCAGCGGGATCTGGGACGGAGACGGCGCGGGCGGACGCGGATAAGCATTTGTGAGCTGACGCTGCATGTTGACAACGTTGAGGGCCGCCATCTGTTTTGCGGCAGCATTGGAGTCGAGATTGAACAAGGGCTCAGTGAGGGTGGTGGGCTGGGGAAAGGACAATACACTCGCGTTCTGCGCGGTCTGGCTTCGTGGCTGCTGGGGCCTGCGTCGTGCGGTGAGCGGACGATGAACGGGAGACGGGGAGGAGAACACTCACAGCATTGTCATCGTCGTCGTCGTCGTCGAGCTTGGTGGTTGTCTCACGCGCCCAAACTCTCCCGCGCACGCCAGCATGTCTCACTCAGAAATCGACGACATATTCGCCGCATCTGTGCCTCCTCCAAAAAAAATAAAAACATCGCCCTCTCAGCAACGAAAGACCCCTACAAAGTCTCACCATCCAGAAACCATCCTCGACCCGTCCAAAAAACAGGTCTCACAAAAACGACGTCGAGAAAAAAAGCACACCAAAGCAGACAACGACCGCTTCAAAAATTCCAGGAGATCCGCCCCTCGTGCGTCTCTCCTTTCTTTATCTCCCATCATGCATCTCAATTGCCCCAGGTCGTAAAACAGTCGATGGCTACAATATCTACAAGGAGGACGAGCTAGGCATCTCTACCACAGGCGGAGGTGACTATCTCATCACAATCCCACCTCGTTCTGTTCTGAATCCGTCCTGTCCAGACACCCCTCTTTGTCCCTTTGATTGCCAATGCTGTCTGTCTCCAATCTTTGCCCCAACTTTCTCCTCATCATTTCCATTCCCACAGGCTTCTGAATGTCACCTGGTCCCCCACGTCACGCGGAAAAAATGTATCCAAGCACAGTTCTATTCCTTGTATCTGTTACCGGTTCTGTTCAACTATTGTTGTCAGCATTTATTTTCAGGACCAACTCTTGTGGATAAGGATCACCGACACACGCTGATTCCCTGAACATGGTAGACCCGCTTCTTGGGCCTCCTGGCGTTCCGGCGCTTCGTACGGGAGGAGACCCTCCGTTTGCAGTCGGTTATGGTAATTCCGCGCTATTTCTGCCATCTCAGATGATTTCGCATATATGCGAACGATGGCTTCCCTCTCCCCCTCTCTGCGAGTCCTTTACCTTTCTCGGCTCTATCGAAGCCTTGCTGATCCAGCCCATGGTCTGCAAGGTCAATATGTAGCCAACAGCATGCACCCCTTTTGTCCACTCTATCGAACATCATGTGTCGCTTGGGATGGTACTTTGATTGCAATCTGTGGGCAACATCAATCAATCTTGTACCAGCTGTTGCTAAGTGGGGGTGAAGCCCCTCACATTCCCCATCCTGCTGTGCAGGTCTTCTTTTTTTCTATGGTTGTGCAAAAAAAAGTATAGTAGAGTTCATTGATATCATAACAATGGCAACTTCCTGGTGATGATGTAAGTTGGCCTTGTGTTGTAATTGTACTGTGCCCCTTGATGACATTGCAATATTGTTTGAGCATTTTGCTGTTGCTGATGTGTTCTTTGGGCTTTTTCTATTTCATGATGCTCATTTACATTTTGTGGTAGTCCTGGATATAGAGCCACAGGTACAGGTGGATGAATTCAAAATAAAATGTTAGCAAATGAGTAACATAGCACTTCAATAGTTTGTAACTTACCATGAGTACAGATGTCGGGAGACATATGTACTGGGCATAGCTGGTGAACCCATTTGACATTGCTCCCATTCAACTTAGTAAGCAGTATGTTGTAGTGACATAGAAGCCAATATCATTATGGTAAGATGTAGCATGTAAATTGCACCATTGCATACATTGTTATGTTGAGAGTTGTTGCAGTGAACGACAACATGAAACCACACAACAATCAGCCAAAAGAGAAATCCCACATGGGATTACCAGTGCAAGCAAAGCGGGCAGGGCAAGGCAAGGCAAGGAGGCTACATGGGATACACAAATGGAGCAACAGCTAATTTTTGTAAGTCTCAACCAAGTCTCAACCACTTTTCCTTTGCCTGCTCAGTGTTTAACTTTGTGTGAAATGTACCAAGATCAAATCATTTGATGGATAAACATGGGAATGCGAAGGCAGCGGACAAAACATGCTCACCAACACTGATATCAATCATCGTCATCATCGAGTTCCTCCATACGCTGTGGGCGTTGTCCCTCATTGAGTGTGCTGCCAAAGGGGTCGTCGCTTTCCAGGGCACGGCGTACATCCTCAGCCTTTTTGTTACGTTTCGCCTCCGCTTTACGCTCTTCTTCCGCTTTCCGAGCGAGATATGCTTTAGTTCCGATCACCTTTTCTGGATTCTTGCACGACTTGAGTCTGCGATCCACTTCCCGGACTGCTTCGACATCTGGTGGATGTCCTGAGTGCGTAATCAGGATCTTGATTGCATTGACAACACTCTGGGGCGTTTCTGGGAATATCTCGCCAAGACCTGGTAATTTGGAGTCGAGCCATTTCTGGGAAAGAAGTGGAGAAGCGAGCGACAGCGCTGCGAGTGCGATTTGGGATGGTGCGTAAATGAGTTCAGCATCAGTGAAACGTGAGTTGCGGACGTGCTTGAGCGCCGTCTCGTACACGTCCCGTGACCTCTGATCATCTGCGATATCTAACAACGACTGGAAAGGTATGAGCGGAAAAGTATATGACTGGTGTGCGCCACACCTGGAGGTCAAGCCAGAGGCCCCACAAGGCACGATGGGAATGCCATACCGCAAAGTCGAAGCTCAGGCTCTGAGCTACGAGGAACTCCAGGTCGAGAACGTCAGAAGGAGATGTTCGAGGGATATTCGACGTGTATGACTCCAGAGATATAGGGTTGTTCGTTGTCTTGGTCGCCAAAAATAAGGCTGTCAGCCTGGATGCGGTCGCCTCATCAGTGAAGGAAAAAATAACACCACAAACAAACGTACGTACATGACATTCTTGGGATGCCAGTCCATGACAGTGTTTCTGAGATAGAAGCGTTTGAGATAGCTTATTGCGGTAGCCTCGACCTCCTCAGGGAACCGGAAGTGTCCACAAAGTTGGGGGATCTTGGTAATGTACAATTTGACGAGGAGGTGTTCTTCCTGAGCATCAAGAAAGGACACATTGGCTGAGGATCCGGGCTACACAATACGGTTGGTACGGCTGCGTGGTGTGGGCTGACTCAGAGATACCTCGTCGGCCTCGAACGCATTCCTGATCGCTGCGACGGCGGCAGAATTCAATGTCCCGCGAACAACGGCCAAGCATTCTGGTGAAAATCTCCAGCTCTTGAACTGTGTGCCGGCCTCGTACAAGGGTGTCTTTTGTAGCAATGAAGACGTGTCGTGCTGGGATGGCATCGTACTGATCGCGTCCTAGTCGAAGCACCGCTAATGGTTGTTTTCCCACGATATCTTTGCAATGGAACTCGAAAACGACGAGCTCGTGAGCGTCCTTCCCGTCCATTACTCGGACAGGTTGAGTCCGAACGTGCACATCCATCAGTTCCCGCTTCTAAGCCGACCTCTCCAAGCACCCCCGTCAGCAACCGTCAGTGGAAAGCGGATCCGCGCCCGCGTCAAACCCGCGTCTCGCAAGATCGAGGTCCATGTGCCAGTTGATGCACGCGCCGAAGTATGGAATCACGAGAAGAGCAAAGATCTTGGGGTTGCACAGCGCGAGGATGACCACGAGAAGAATCAAGAGGACCAAATGAAGCAGAGGGAAGGCGGAGAACCCAAGTTGACAGACAGCCGACTGCGGAGTGACGCCATTCCCCAATGTGGTGCCTATATGCTCGGGGTCGTGCGAGACGGTGAGAGGTCCAAGGGGTGTTCAGATGGTGTGCTCCTGTCTGATTGAATCCACAAGGCCGACTACACCTTGTGCCTATCAGTGAAACACACCAGTTTCGACCGACCTTGACTTATCTTGACATCATGTCTCGAAAGGCGCGACATTCGAAAGGAGGGGGGTCTGACTCTGAAAGCGATGATGGCCCACCCCCAGATCCGGATGAGGTTCTCCCAGCTGTCACTGCCTCGAAGAAAGAGAAGAAGGCAGCGGAGGCAAAAGAGGTGCAGGTTTCTGCTCGCAAATCAGGAGACGACAAAAGCTTTCAGGGCGGGGTGTCAACCGCTCGGCGTGAAATGTTGCTCGCCATAAGGGCCGAGGAAGATGAGCCATGGCAGCCTGTCCAATTTTGCGATGGAGAGGTGCTCGCACTATACTTGTTGGGTGACTTCGTTCTGTCTAACGCATTACCCAGACGGCGGATTCCAACGAAGTGTTCGAGTCTATATTCTCGCGAAACGAAGGCCTTCTTGAATGTAAAACGGAGATTACTGCATATCTGAAATCGATAAAGGGACTGTGATCTCCACCAGCACAACTTGCTAATGATCCTAACGGTGAACTTGAACGTAGTACTGTGACTTTAATCCGTATCAACTCCCTACGTACGCAGCCACAAGCTTTTGTCTTCTCCATGTCTACCAGCGAGACCGACTCAGAGCCCGAGCCCGAGCTCGTTCCCGACACCGTCTCCAGCTTGACAACATTCGCCCACTTGTCTGCGACGCGACCAAACCAAGTTCCAACAAGTCGGGGGACTGTCAGCTGGGCTGTGGACACCCTCGCGACGCTTGACTTTCGGCTTGTCCGCAAGGTATGCCATCATAATCCCACATAGTGCCTTTATGAATCCATGTGTAGGATACCGCGCTTCATGACCTCATTCACAATTGTGCTAGCACGATCCTTGCCATGGTCAATACCGTGCTGGAACCAGCCACTGACAGTTCGTGCGGTTTTATCCCAGACGTCGCCAGCATACGTGCGTCACGCGATTCCTTCCATCCCCTGTGCTCGCTCATTTTTTTTGAGGAGCCCAGTGAGACCATCATTCTTGCATCTTCTCTTTCAGTACCGCCGACTCTTCCGTGTCATCGCAACGAGGGATCTCAAACTCGGCTCTGCACCCCTGGCGATTGTATGCTGGGTGGACGTCATCTTGGCTAAGCTCGGCGACGTTGCTGCATTCATAGCCGGGGGTCTTGATAGGAATCACCCCAACCAATCACTTCCCGAGTCCTTGAAGGCCCAGAGAGAAGAAGATAACCTTCGTGCCGCAATACAGCTGCCAGGTAAGACAAGTTCTACCGACACATAGATGTATCTCACACGACATAGACAACTGGGATATGCTTCCATCTATGCTTTTGTCGGAGCGCGTGTCAGTTGCCGCCAAACGGTTGTCCATAAGATTGATGCTGGGAAGCTACATTCTCTGTCCCGCGCTTTCGGGACAAGTAGGTGTGGACAACACGTCAGTAACCTACAAAGCACAATCAGAGCAATGTCAGATTACGGCGCTTTTCACAGCATACACAAGTTGTTTTCCACGTTTCAGGAATTTGTAAGACAAAGTGCGGCTCGGGTGGACGGACTGCGTTCAATATTGGGACCCGGCCTACGGTACCTCATACAACAGGAGCGTCTCACCGGCGCAATGGCAGTTTCCCTATTTGCGGTGAGCACAAGTTCGCATTCTTTACTCAACAATTAGTGTCTAGACGGCCACCATCCCAGGCCGCTGACATCGCACAAGACTCAACCACCAGCTTCCGTCCCCAAACAATGGCCGCCGCCATGCAGCTCTTGCGATTTGTTCTGAATGATGGAGAGTATCCCACGCAAACGGACGTTCTGAGTCCTTTGGATCATCTCGACATTCCTACAAGCGTCATCCTACGATGGGGAATTGTTCCACAGTGGACATGGACTGTTTGGCTGGAATATCGCAGCTTGCACGCGGACACAATTATGGGCCTTGTACGTTCTTTCTCTTTTTGAAAGCAAACACGTCTTAGGGCTTCAGACCACGGCGTACATTCAACACCACAGAGCAGGCTCGGGAGCGTTATTGGAAGTCTCGGGTACGATATCTACTAATAGTAGGTCGAGTGACCAAGCAGCGGTGATCAGTGTGATGATCGTGAGACGGTATGTTATACACGAGGGCATGCTGTTGACATTCTCTAGGAGCTTGTCTTTCGGTTCATTTCGGTGCTCTCCGCTGGCGGACATTCTAAGCAGCTCCCAACAGGCATGATGGGCATACTTCATGAAAGCTGTCGATTGATTTCTCAGTGGATGAACCGGAACTCATGTGGAATTCAAAATTCGAAGGAATGCTGCAAAGCATTGCTCATTCTGTTTGGCCACTTATCCCAGAATGAACAACATTTTGCTTGTGAGTATTCAATTTCGGTTTCCCGACGCGTGACAGAGGCGCCAGCAGTGAATGAGCTAGTCATCGAATGCCTGGCACTTATGAAGGGAGAATGCACTTGCGAAGCTTGGAAGGCAGCCACTGAGGACGATGGTTTTCACTTTCTTGAAGCTCTTGGTCAAGGTATAGTTCTATTTTGCTCTTCATCGGTGAGACGCTGAACGGCTTCAGGTTTTATACAGACAAAGACGTAAGTACTTGGTGAGAGATGACCATCCTGCAATATTGTAATCGAGTTGGTACAGGACATTATCCCAGGATGATCTCCCAAAGTCCAGGGAGATTCATGCGGCACAACTGATGCAATTCCTTGTCGTCATGATTTCCAAAGGAGTTCAGTCATTGGACCTGGATGCATTCGTCGAGTTCACAGAAGCGGTTCGGGAGCGAGTCCTTGAAATGCCTCTGAATGATCGGGGGATCCTTTGCGAAACGTTTCTCATATGTCTCGCAGTCACAAATTTATCCGAAATTGATTTGCCATTCAGCAAAGTCACCGTGTCCGCAGACGACGATGTTATATGGCGTCTGGGGATGTGCAGCGGAGATGCGGACCTCTTCATTGCGTGTAAGTACGCATGGTGATAGATCGAGTGCAATATCGTGCTAAATTCAGAGCTGCTTAGCTGCTTTTTCGTTGTACATCACTTCTGCACTTGTCAGTGTCGAGCCGCTGACCTACCTAGAAGGTTTGGAACACCTGCTGGATATGGCCCTACTGATATGTTCACGGGACTATCCTCGCGAGGATGAACCCTTGGCATTGATCGTCCTCCCTACGATATGCCATGCATTGGCGCACTTATTGGTGCACAGAGACGACACTACCGGTAAGCACGAAT
>JBBPQZ010000712.1:0-12655 GCA_038092795.1 Boletus rubissimus | reverse complement strand
GGGGATCGGCAGTATCGGGCTTGAAGAAGGCGGACTGTGTCGGTTTGGAGCCGAAGGTATCAGTTAGCCACTGAGTCCCACTCGGTTGTAGCGGCTTGGGAGATTCGTGGGAGGTATGAGCACGAGCTTCAGCTTGATCTTCAGTTCCGTCCACTACAGAGATGTCAATATCTGTGTCTTGCTCCGGAGAGCCCATTCCAGAATATCCGTCAATGACATGAGAGAGAGAGAGGTCGCCCCGTATCGACTCAATGTCCTCGATGGTGTCCTTGCCAAAGTGGCGTTCAAGAATGCACGCGACAAGGTAGGTCATAACGACATTGCCTTCACGGCGTAGGACGTCAGCTAACTCAGCAAATATAAGTATCGCCTCAGCATCAACGACGAGGAGGGAAGTCTTGGTGATAGGTGCACTCTTGGCCTGAACGCGAGCACGGAATTTTGTAGTCAGCTCAAATACGGGCTGATTGAGTAGGGCTTGTGGTATATCGTCATGACGCTCTCTCTGGTCGCGGATGTGGACGAGACGATGGTAGACGCGCATCTCTAGCTCGGTTGGCGACTGATGGTGACCGCGTTGATCTTGATAGAATTCCTTTAAGCTCTGCAGAGCTATACAGACATTCATTATACATGTCATAAGTTGAGTTGAGATAGACTTACTATTCATGAGTTGTTGCTCCTCCATAGCAATGGAAAACCCTGGGCGGTCGCGTTCGATGTGAAGGGCCAGGATATGGAACCGAGCGCATCGATCGTGACACTCGATCGCGATGTGTCCCATCTCATGTTGCATGGTAAAGTCATTTCGTACGGCTCTCGAGCGGTCCCGGATGAAGTTGAATGTTTCCGAAAATCCACCATGTGGTAGGAGTTCATGAAAGAGATAGTCAAGAGTGCCCTAAGGAAGATATGATCAAGGACGTGCGCTAATTGGTTTCAAGGTGAAAATGCACCTTGAGGACATCCGGAGGTCGAAGATCTGATGGCAGCGTCTTATCCCCCGCTGCGCGTTCATACGCCTTGACGGCTCGCTTATGGTCTACTCTCTTGGTACCAGGCATCTACGAAAAGAATGAGCGCAAAACCTCGGTGTTGCTTACATGTCAAAGCTGTGAATCCCCACCGTTTCCCATTCGAATAAGTTGTTCTCGCGTTCACGTCGATATCGTTCAAAGCGAGGACACATATCCATGCATGTGCCGACCATGGTAATTGCGTCCTCGAGACGTTTCGGTTTGAGCGGATCGTCCATCTTGCCTTCCATGATGGCCGTCTTGCGCTCGACCTCACGCGCCTTCACCAACTGGAGGATGAGAGTATGGAGAGCGTAGCCATAGAAAACCATGTTTGCGACGTACCTCTTGCCAAAAATTTTCTCGTTCCTCCGGCGTTTCTGGCTCATTCGAATCTACCTCTTCGACCTCATGTTCCTCCTCCATTTCACTGTGCTCCTCCTCGCTTCCCGCCGCACCTCCATCGGGAGCACCGTTTCGACGAAAAGTAACAGAGGTATTGCCGAACTTGCCACGACCACCGCGACCTCTTCCTCTACCACCGCCTCTATGTGGGCCTCTTTCCCAACGCTCGCCGTCACTCCCAGCATGGGGAGTGCTTGTGCCGCTGCGTCCGGTGACACCGTCAGCGACCCATCGTTTGTTCCCATGCTGAGCGCGCCTTGCTGGGCCACCGCCTTCGATGTGGCCGTTTTTGTGGGTTCCTCTGTAGCTGCGTTGTGGCCCAGGCTCCATTGTCGCCATGGACGACGTCGATGTCGTACCACACGCAACGTTCAAGTCGATTCCACAACTTGCGAAATGGAGAATGACACACTGCACGATTATGTAAGCGATGTTTCTGCCACACTAGTCTGCGTCTTCAGCGTTTTCAGCTTCAACATTAAGGCCCTTGAACTTGACCCAGACTGTTAAATCCTTGATTCTGAAAACAACCAACTTGTCTATGATCTAGTGTTTGGCTACCTGGATCGAAACTGGGAATTGGGAAGGTGAGATTCAGAGATTCCTGGAGGGTAGTAAAGTAAAACGCGATCTGTATTTATGCTGTCTTTCCAGAAAGGCATCTTACCCCTCAGACGGGTTAGACCAGCAATCACATTATATGCACAGCTCTATCACAAGTCTCAAGCGAGGACGTCTTGGACGACTCAGTCCGTTTTGGTTGAACCCAATTATCAACCAAATCAAGTGCTGTACATACCTCTGAAACGTTGGTACAGCAGAGCGGCTGCTACCATGTCTGTTTCCGATGACGATGACCGGGTTTGTCAAAACAATAAAGTCCTGGGTACTACCGAGGAAACCAAGGAGGTCAGCGATTAGCCTCTTGGGTCCATCAGGAGCAGCAATATTGGCGAGTGCAACAAGCGGGAGGACGAGGGTGGAGACACAAATGGACATCCTATTTCGGCCCAGATGCGGGGGCACTCGGAAGAGAATGCTTATTTGTCGAGCAGCAACCCAGGTTGGAGGCGCTATATGTGCTCAGTCTGGACACTTTACTCCAATGCTCTCGTCCTGGATGCCTGTCTGGACTTCGTCACAACGAAGAAATCGCCTGAAAACAAATATATCATAGACTTATCTGCATCCGAGGCTTTGCGACGTTTTCGGCAAAGCGAAGATCTCTATAGGCAAGTGGAAATCAGGCTACATCCGCTTGGCTTACGATCCATGGACGAGCAGATACCTGCGACAGATATTGATTACTACATGGGCTGCCTCCTTATTACTGGACCCGGGTGGAACACCACTCTTCTCAAATCATTATGCATTAAGACTTATACAGGCGAATTTTGACGATACATTGGATGCCTTTTCGTGAGAATTTTAAAGAAATTTATACTGTCAGATGACGGCTGAGCGTCTATCACGTCTGCGGATACTGTGATGTAAGGTTAGAGTACGTCCGATATCTGGGATCGTGCCGCGACGAGTCGGGAAACTTGGCAAGATGATCAGAGCAAGCTTCTAGAGTCGGTCGGTTCTTTGCTCACGTTGTATGAAGGCCAGTGCGGGACAGCTCTGCCCGGATCAAGATACATGGCTCCACACGAGCGGCCTTGTCCGAGGGGATGAAGAAGCCGAAATAAATATGGTGCAAAGGACTTGCCTAGCACCGCGCAAAGTGCGTGAATGTAATATATGAGATTGAATCGTCACCCAGACCTAGAGACGTTGCGACCGGACCCGGATCGTACATACATGGCGACTAACAGGGTGGTCGGTTGGCCCAATTTACGGACACGAACAAGTCTGCGGAGGGGCTACCCCTCTGCAGACTTGGAGCTCTACAGTGGTGTGGTCCTGACTTGCGGTGGTATTAGTTACAAATTTTACGGAGAGTTACAGACGTGCGTCGCTAAAGGGCTTGCAGAAAAGCATCCACTGCTTGGCGACGGCAAGCGGAAGGTTTCATCGTCCAAGACGAAAAAAGGTCGGGAATTAGCTCGGTGAGCATGACAGAGTGCAGAGGCGCAATTTGCACGGACAACCACTTGCCAAGGTTTGCGTGATGGATCAGCGTCAAGTACTTACGTATGAATTTCGGCCCGCTTGACCGGTAGATTACCGTTGAACATAGACTTGACCGCCGTCGAAGCTGCACCGTGCTGAGCAAGGATACATCGCGCCGCTACGATTATTCAAACATCTACAGGTATATAGACAGATAGTCGTATGGAATGATATCAGGGAATTCAATGTTGAAAATGTTCAATCATCTTATCCACTTCCTCACCCCACAAAATTACGCGATGGTAATGTGCCCATGCTCGAGTCCACATGTAGCAACCCAGACTCGAGCTGAAAAAAACCATGTAGTCATTCATGCTGTCTTGGCATTATCCTTGACCATCTCTGCGCATTTCTCAGCTGCACCCAGAATAGCCGGGAAGATACTCGAGTCCGCAACACGCAGGTTCCGCACCCCGTGGACCCTCAATCGGTCATCCACAACACCCCCTTCGCTCTCCGGCCATCCGACACGTCGACGAGTAGTGGTACATGCTCATACACTCCTTCCGGATGAAATCATCAATATCTGCGTCTGTCTGACCGGGAACGACGCCATCGGTGATGTCGTATCCTTGCGCTGCGAGTTCCTTGTTGATTTCAAGAGGGAACCGTACGGCGGTGCGCACTCTTCCAGTCGCTCTCGGTCGCAAAGTAGTTGAGATCAACCATGGGATTCGTGCGAGGATCCGTGGAGGCGAGACGTACCGTACTCTTGGAAGATGGCCTAAGGAGAACGGGGAACAGTGCAAACCCATCATCGGTGATTCGCTTGCCGTGTCCTGCGGCAACCTGCAACGTATCGCACACATCGTCGGGTGAAATCAGAGAAAACAACGGAACAATCCACACGGGTATAATTTCGATATCGGGTAGATTTTGGGGCAGAGTAGCATTGAGGTCCTTCTTGGCTTGTATGATAATTCTCATCCGGAAGATGAGATTGAATGAAGATCGAGAGTTCAAGCACTGGAGCAAGGAGCCATCCCGTGCTGAATACCAAGTACTGGAACAAGATGAATATGATTAACCTGCAGGGACGTGATTGCAGTAGCGGTCTTTCGAAGCAACCCGGAATTGCAGTGGCAAGTTGACGTGATCTTGCTGCATATTATATCACGGCTTCAGTTGAGCAACTTTCAAGAGTGAGAGATTTTCATACAAGATAGTAGTCAACGCCCGATAGATCCTTGTGAACGATGAGATGATGCTCCTTGAGATGTTCCGCAGGTCCAACACTGCTGCAAAAGAGAAGCACTAGTTTAGTTCATCGAATGAAAAGACTGACCTGAGCATGAGGGTCTTGGGCGAAGCAATTAGACCTGCGCTCAACATAACCCCACGCTTTGCACACACAAAGCGGCCCGGCGGGCGGGACCCCCTTCATCAGGCTCTATCCAGATGCCCTCTGCGGTGGCCTCACTACTCTCGGAGGAGACTTAAATCCGCTGCACGGTGACTGGCGTGCAAATATGCAAATGTTTGCGCAAACGGACAAGGGGAGTGGGCAAGAACGCAGCCAAAGTAGAATACCTTTGTCCGCTACTATCGATGCTGTAGTGGATCTTGGTGCAACCATAAGCAGGTTGAGCAGGATCATTGATATCCTCTACAATGGAACGCCGAGTGTAGTGGTTAGACTAACATAGGTACAAGCGGTCAAACAAGTACGAAATCTCAATGACACGATTGCACTTGCCGTGGGGTGTGGCTCCAGATAGGAACCTTGCTAGATCGGTTCTGCCATTCGCCTGAAAAATACTTGAGAATGCTTCATAGCGAGACAGGGAAGTCTGGAGCGGATTTTATCGTCGGTGTCATGCTTTGTTATGCTGGGACCCACTCATAATGAGGTGACATCGCCCAACGACAACACATGTCAAACGCCTTGCTTTTCGACTTGTATGGTGACCACCTCGTGGCAGGCACGTCGGTAATCACCTGAGCGGGGCACACGAACTCATTAGCCACCAAACCGAGAACACATTAAGGTCACTAAAGGATGGTGACTTTTCCACTGGCACGGACGGGGTCATGGCGTGTGGCAGAGTCTGTCCGCCAGCGGCTCTTTCAACTGGCTAAGAGCATCGAGAAAAAGGGTCAAGCTCATACCTTCGGGGCATAGGGCATCGAGAATGCGCAAAAAAAGTTTCGAGTCAATCTCTAATGCTTCGTGTCTGGTCAATTTAGATCAGGCCTCTCGGGCCCTCCGACTCCTCCGTGCTCGGTATCGGACATTATGGCCTCGCGACATCCCTCGCAGTCACAATGTGCTGATCACGGCTTTGAAAAGATCATCCCAATCCATGAAGTTGTCCATTAGAGTTAAGAGTAAGGTTTCGTTACAAGATTATCATCGGGCCAGGCTTGATCTACCACCTACCGATGTGCCTTAGTGAGTGCTTCGTTGTAGTTGGAGAAAGTGCCTTTCCTACGGACTGCACTAGGTTCTATCGGGCAGCGCCTGCGAGGATTTTGGGCGACAAAATTCGCTTCGGACTGCTCTTTCTTTGTGGTTATGGAGTGGGCACCACGAGCTAAACTATGCACGAAGTCCAGGCGCACCAGTGTCCATCAAAACGTTGTTTAACACGTAGTCTCCATAGTAGGTAGACCGAAGAGTCCAAGTCCGAATACATTGCTTGACAATTAGTAATCGTGGGATAACTCGCCGGCCGTTGCCGTAAGCGTCAAGCAAGGTTTCTCGGAACTTCCTTGAATATGATCCGATTTCGGGGCTGGTCGGATGTAGATTTCGTTCGACAATTGTGCAGGTAACCAGGGACTCAACCAGTGCCGGGAAACGCAAGGGGAAACGCAATGGAATCACAGATTCGTCAGGGATCGCATGCACGACGATACATACCGAACCAACCAATGCAGAGTCGTCAGAAGATACCTCCGCTTCCAGCTGCAGAACGGAACAGTCGAGGACTCGGTCCAGGCACTGCAGCTCGCCTCCGATATGGCAGCTCGCGAAGGACCCGGGCCAGTGCTGCTAGGATTGGCGCGAGAGTAAAGCAAATCATGGGCTGGCCTTAGTTATACATACACTTATTTGGGAGTCAGCAGTTCTTTGACCTGCCATCAAACCAATCTGTATAATTTTATTAGTCCAAGCCTATTTCAGTCGTAGATAAGTGCATCCTGCCATGCATCGTAAGCGCTATACTCTACCTCCATAGTTCGGCCCGACCTAGACTTCGATTGGGGGGGATCGTGTATCAGGCCTTCAAGGGAATGGAATGATGTACTCTTATGACGCCATACAACTAACTATACAAAGTCATCTTCGAATTAGCACTACTACGCTTATTTACGACCATAACCTGAAAAATAAAACGAATAACGAATAGATATGGTAGCGCCAGACTTACGTCGCCGACGGCAACGACGGAATCTTCCGTCTGAACCATACCCCACAGAGTTCCACGTCCGCGTCCGTCGTCGAACACGAAAAGTCAAACTGGATATCGGACAAGGAAGGACAATGTTTCGTCCACGTCTTCGCATAACCTTTCTCGATACCGCACGCAACAAATTCTTTTCGAATCATACTGCCACAGAGAGTGGCAGCGCATATCGATGGAGGGTCGAACGAGGACGCCGTCCGGGGAGGTGAGGGAGCGGGGCTAGGCGGGCAGAGCAGCGACAAACTGACGGGGGAGGGGATTGTTGCTTGGATAGAGCGAAATGGCAACGTTAGCTTGAGCGTCTCCAATCCCCGAAAACGAGATATGATTGAGGTGACAATCCCGTAGAGCGTCTAAGTGGAGCAGCACCCCGAGGAAGATCAACAACGACACGAGAATGACAAAGAATCGTCGGGGACATACCTCGGCAGCATCGTTGTCCGTCCACGACACTTCTACCTCTAGGGATTTCATCGCCTCCCCCTTGTTCTCCCCTGTCAGCATGCTGCCCGTGACGCCAAGAAACTTCTCAACGGTCCTCTTGTCGACCTCGGGGGCGAAGATGACGTGCATCTCGCGAACCCCATTTAGAGAGCGAATCACGGAACTAGGGCGCAAACCCGTGAAAAGGGTCTCGTGAACATCCAGCGTGAGGTGCTGTATTGGATTGTTCATTGCAAAACACAGCATCGAGACTATTTCTGTGGATGCATGCAACGACTTGAGACCAGGAAGTAGAGTGGTGAAAGGACTGTAACCGTTCGTCCGAGATGGATCAGCAATCGGGGCCCATTCGTCAACGAACGAGGGGTCGGTACTGGGGTACTCGACGAGGTGAGGGAAGGAGAGGGACTCGAGAGATGACTGAGTAACAAGCCAACTGCGTAGCGCTACCAGCTGAGATTGTGTTATTTTCTTATCAAGGATCGTCAAATCTGTTAGAGAGAATGTGAACGATGGAGTGTGAGAGAGCATGGACGCAAAGGAAGGAAGTGTAAGGGACTTGAGATTGTGCATGTTCTGGAGCGCCTGACGGACATCGTCTGAAGAAACGCGTCCATCTGACGAAGCGGGCTGCCAGGATGGCCAAGAGTGACAATGAAAGAAGACAACCAATGCCGCAAGTTCTTTCTTGCATGCCAAGACGTTGTAGAGCTTCTCTAGCGGTGACTCTGCGATCGTCTGGGCATCGAGCGAGTGGTACAGCGCATATCTAGCAGCGGAGCAGAGCCCACGGGACACAACCGCAACGACAGGGAGATCGTTTCGCGGAAGGAATTCAAGGACGACGCGGAAAATGGGGTCGGGGAGAGGGATGGACGCCGTGTGACGCGTGGGCGGAAGCCCGAGATGCGGATATGATCTTTCTGGCGAATGAAATGCGCCACCTAATAAATTCGGCAAACTCGCGAACCCAACTGGGGCCATGTCCTCTCCCTCTTTCTCGAAACTCTCGCTGTCAGTGATGGAGTCGTTGGACTCCAGAAGACTCGCCCGCCTTCCCAGACCACTGGGCCGTCGAATTTCAAGGGAAGGTTGTGGGGTAGAGTCACTGGAAACTCTAGGGAGCATGGTCCGAGGATATGAGCAGCTGTATCCTATCCCTGCAGGACTTGTATTTGTGTGGGGTGAGGATGCTTTCGATGGGGTCCGTCGACGGACAGCAAAGAGAGTTGAGACACGCCTGAAGAGGCTGGCCTCGGACCGAGCGCGAATGCGTGGAGTCTGAGGGAGCTCAGACTGCCTCTTGGAGTAACCTCTGTCCCTCGGTGGTGGTGTAGGAGTCAGAGGGTCGACTGAACGACGAGAAAGGAATGGCATTTGCGAAGTGTGCTGTGTGTGTATGGGATCTTGGTTGGAGGGTGTTAGTACATAGAAAAAAGGAATGAGCGCTTCTATAAGCCAAGGAGTGGACTTACTCAATTATTTAAGACTCGCATTGCAGCTGCCCTCATCGCCAATATCGCGTACGCAGAATGAGGTCAGGGCGAAGACGAAGAAACGGCGGCTGGGAATGGGGTCAGGGATGTTGTCAGGGTCTCACCCATTAGTTCTCCCCTCAGTGCTTCTCCCCAACATAAGTAGCGAGCCTGTGAAATGTCGGGTGCAAAACTTTTCAAGACAGTTTCATCATGGCTTTTTCTTATCGGAATGTGAGCTGGAGTCGCAGCAGTTGGTATGTCTACTGATGAAAATGTAGTAATACAGTATGACATCTTGAACTTTGCACATTTATGTAAATTACATAGCAGCGCTCTACTCAAGTATCACATAGAGATGCTTGCTGCTCAGCACTGCCTTTGCTCCAGGAACCACGACGATCGTTTGTGTGTCGTCGATAATCATCGCAGGTCCAGTCACTTCGTCCCCAACCTTCAACCACTCCAACAAAAACACAGGCGTGTCAGGTACCCGTCCAGCCCTGTCAAAATAGACGCTGCTTGTCGACGTCGCTTGCGAACGGTCTACTGGGCTTCTCTCGAGCCGTTCCACCTCTGAGTAGACTGATTCTCCCAGAGAGTCAAACGTCTTTCCGATACCGCGTACCTGCACGAAGCACGGTGAGCAAGGCACGCTTGAAAGTTACAACTAGAGATATTTGCCTTGATGTCATCGACAATAATTGTCTTGGTCTCTAGCAGGAATCCGAATTGCGACTTGTAGACTCTCTTGAATGCTGCCTCAAAGTCCTCCTTTCCATCCCCGTCGTTTGCGTTCGGCAAAACCATCAGCGCGGTGTCCGTCCCTTCAAAACGCATGTTTAGCATTCGCTCAGTAACCACCTGATCGCCTTCAAAGCCTTGACCAGCTAGTTCTTCGCGGACATCGCTTGTAAGCTTATCTAGGCGAGCAAGAAGGGAGGCACGCGCAGAACTGGAATAGAATGCCGAGGATGGCTCTTGTAGCTCAAACGCACTGGCGGATGACGCTTGGGTCAGAATGTACGACCGCGTGTCTTTCACCTTACCGATCGGCTAACGCGAGACCATAGGCAGATAAAATAGAGCTATAACGATGTATCAGGATCGTCTTGATTCCCAAAAGGCTGGCGATCTCGCATGCATGCTGGCCGCCTGCACCACCGAAACTTGCTAGTCTGCAGAGAATGAGCGGGCCTGTGCGTCAATTCGGAACAGTACCTACACGTGCTTTCCGGTGGAGTATCCTCGAGCTTCTGTCAAGGCGCGAATCGGACGACACATTGTCTCATTGGCAACCTTGATGAAACTGTTGCGTTCGTCAGAACTCTCACGTTCGCTGTACTCAAGTTCCGGCACCCACCCGTAAACAATCTCGTCCAAGTCGAATGATCGTTCCTGCGTCTCATTGATCTTTCTAGCCAGTTCCTCGAAAGCCGTTTGGGATGCGGCGACGTCCAGCGGCTCGTTCTCCGACTTGCCAAATATCTTTGGGAAGTAGTCCGGAATCAAGCGTCCGAGGAGGAGGTTCGCATCTGTCACCGCCAACGGACCTCCCTTTCTGGATCGAATGTCATTACGCACAAAGTCCTCATTGTAATCTCACCGAAGCTCACCTATAACATGCCGGACCTGGTTCAGCTCCAGCGCTCTCTGGCCCTGCCAGGAATAGTCCGTTGCGGAAGGTGAGGCACGAGCCTCCTCCAGCAGCAACGGTGTTGATATCAAGTTGCGGTGACTGAATGGTCACCCCTGCCGTCGTGGTTTCGTACACGACTTCATATCGACCGTCGAAACGCGACACATCGGTCGAGGTTCCACCCACATCAATCCTACAGAGCTCGCTCACAACACGAATCATTCATCCAGCAGAGACGAAAAACGCACCCAATGATCGGGTACTTTCTTTTCTCGTCCCAACTCGTCAAGGCATACCCCACCACACCACCAGCAGGTCCGCTCAGAATACTCTTGAGCCCAGAAAAGTTGGTAAGGTCCAAGAGACCGCCATCGCTTCCCATGAATTCGACACGGGGACTCTTGATCCGACCATCCTTGAGCTGGGCATCGAATCCTTTGAAGAAACCATCCAAATATTCGCGCAGGATCGGTGTGAGATACGCATCCGCGGTAGACGAGATCCCTCGTGGGACCACTTTGATCATCGGAAGGAGCTGCGACGACTCCGAGACCTGGGCGAATCCTATCTCGCGTGCCAGCTTTCCAATCTGCGTCTCGTGATCGGGAAACGTATACGAATGAATGAAGACGATGGCCAGTGAGCGGTATCCTGCCTCGTATAAGCGCTCAAGGTCTTGTCGCGCGACCTCGAGATCTGTTCACATGGTAATCATGTACGAGAGAGAAGCAATGAGCGCTGAGGATTCCAAGGGATCGAACGGTGCATGTTCGTGAAACACCCGCATACAGACCTGGTCGCTTCAAAATCCGGACGGCTTCTCCTGATATACCTCTCACGATCTCCCCCGGTCCCTCTGCAACCCCCTCACCATCCCACCCAGGGCCCCTATACCCTCGCCGCACTGACCCGTCTTGATGCCACTGCACCGCGTGCTCTTCGGCCTTGGGATCCGACGTGTATCCGACGAGTGTCACCCGTTCGTCCACCTCGACGACATCCGAGTAGAGTGGTACCGTGCGTCGGATGTTGAGATCAAAGATCCGCGGGCGAGATTGGTTCCCGATCAAGAGGAGGTCTTTGAACCCTTTGGTGATAAGCAACGCGTGTCGGTGTCCTTTGCGTTCCAAGAGAGCGTTGGTAGCGACCGTTGTAGACAGTCTGATGTAATCTACGTTTTTCCAGGGCGCGTGAGCGTCCGTCGGTATAAGTGTGGGAAGGGGGAGGGGGAAGGGAGGAGGGTGCGTGGATTGGTGAGGACGAACGGACCAATCTTGCTCGTATCGAGTACGCTCCCCCGTTTAATCTTCTCCCCTGTCACGATCTCCAACACTCTCCGAATCCCTTCTGTCGGCGCATCGTTGTAGTTGTTCAGATCTTGGGACACTACCAACAACACCGTCGTACATCAGCGCCTGTATGTGTCCGAACTGGGAGGGAATCCGGGGATCATACACACTTACAGAGCTTCACCACGAGCTCTCTGCGCTCGCCAGGACGTTCTAGATCAGGATAAGATCTACATCGGCGTCGAGCGTCAAGAAGATCTAATTACTGAATACGATCAGCTCACGCGTGAATGTCACAAAACGTACCCCCTCGGTCTGCACAAATCCTGATGGATCGATCTGGAACAACCATCTCAACTACAGGTCAGCAGAAGAAAAAAGGAAGGCCAGGGGGTTGTCATAGTACGGAAATCTGACCACGTGACCTCACTCCCACTGAGATTCCCAGCTACAAACTCAATTGAACCTATGTAGATATCCAAAAGACGACCATATGCACTGCACTAATAGACGGTAGTAGACGCAGGGGAAGGGACAGAGGACTTCAGATCAGAAAGGAAAGGATAACACAACTACTAGAAATTATCAACGATTGGCAGGTATTCCAGGGACGGATATTAGATGGAGGAAAAAAAACGCTCACAAGTTAGCAATTGAAACGAAATTCGGAAGAATAAAAGGCAAAAAAAAAGTGAAAGTGCAAACAGAGAATGGACGGTCTGACCATCTGTAAGCTGGAATCATCGACTGTCCACTTCCGGGACAAAGACAAAAAAAGTAAAACGGATCGAGGTATCGGTGGTGGCCACGAGCACATGAATTTTTCGAAACCCAACATACTTTACATACAACCAGAGGTCAC
>JBBPQZ010000711.1:0-12661 GCA_038092795.1 Boletus rubissimus | reverse complement strand
ATCAACCCGTTTCTTATCCTGATGTGCTCATGCTTATGAGCTCGCACGACACACTGACAACACAGGTGTGGAGCCTGCAACTGATAACAGTAGACGCGCAGGACGTCAACCAACGGAATCCGGCGGAAAGATAAGGATGTCCACATTTTTAGCGTGAGCGCATGGGCCTGGGAGGGGCTGGAAGGACCTTGAAGAGTTGCCATTTCCTCACATACCTCAGACAAAGTGGCGTAGATTAGAATCGGGAGTTTGAGTAGGCTCTAATGAGAAAAATATGATTATTCATCACTGAGGTGTCATACAATTTCAGCGTCAGGCACATTCCCCTTCACAGCTTCTGGATGACAAGAGCAGATGCAGCACCACCCTGAGAGCAAGATATCAGAGACTGACAAAGATATAGCGTATCGACTTACTCCATTGCAGATACCGGCTGCACCGTATTCGCCGGTTTTCAGGCCGTGGACAAGTGAAACAACGATCCGAGCTCCCGAGTTTCCGATAGCGTGACCAAGTGCGACAGCGCCACTGATTGAGGTTTCAACCTGCGACCATAACGATCAAACCATGATAGGTGCTTACCCATCAACATTAATCTTTGCACGGTCGATTTGAAGTTGCTTCTCCGCAACACAAACGACAACTGAGAAAGCCTCATTTATTTCAAATCGTGCAATATCGTCCACAGTCAAGTTAGCCTTCTTCAAAGCTTTGGGCAGAGCGACGGTAGGAGCCACGGGGAAATCAATAGGTTCGACACCCGCATCAGCGTACGCTATGTTCCAGGGATCAGTGGTCGATTGGTCAATAGGTAAATTAGATCAAACATACAGACAACCTTGGCGAGAGGTTTCACACCAAGTTCCTTGGCTTTCTCAGCGGACATGAGAATCAACGCCGAGGCACCATCATTCAAGTTGGATGAGTTGGCTGCTGTTATCGAGCCGCCAGGCTTGAACGAAGACTTGAGCGAGGGAATCTTGTCAAAAATAACTTTCTTGTACTCTTCGTCCTCCTTCACTATAGTATCACCTTTCTTTCCCTTGATTATTACAGGAGCAATCTCGCTGTTGAAGACACCCTCTTTCCAGGCTCTATCAGAGCGTTTGTATGATTCTATGGCATGTGCGTCCATCGACTCTCGGGTGATGCCATACTTCTCGGCAGTAACCTCACCGCAGATGCCCATGGCAGAGTTGTTGTAGACGTCCCAGAGACCATCGACTTCGACAGAGTCTTTTGTCTCAAACTTGCCGAAGAGAGGATTCGTCCGAGGTAAAAGGAAGCTATTAGTGCATGGATGAGTGGCAGGGTGTAAATGGATAGAAATGCGACGCACGGCGCGTTACTCATGCTCTCCATGCCGCCAGCGACGACGACGTTGTTGTGCCCGGACTCGATACTCTGTGCAGCGAGCATGACGGATTTCATGCCGCTCGCGCAGACCTTGTTGATGGTCGTCGCATCCGAAGAAGTCTTCATGCCTGCAGCGAGAGCGACCTGGCGGGCTGGAGATTGACCAACGCCGGCCTGAACGACATTGCCGAAGTAGATTTCTTCTGCTTCCGCAGGGTCGACGTTTGATTGCTGGAAGGCATGCTTGACGGCGATCGCACCGAGTTGTGGTGCAGTCAAGGTCTTGAGTGATCCATTGAGCGATCCGACGGGCGTTCTGGATGCAGCAACGATGACGGCTTCGTGGGTGGACTGCGTGTAGTGTGTTGGGGTGTCATTGGGATAAAAGGGGGGGGAGAGAACGTACCATAGTGCGAGAGAGGGACGAGAAGAGAGCAGGACGAGAGAGAGATGCGAGACGTGTTGTCAGGATCATTGGAGGCTTTACTTAAAACGTGCAGCAAAAAATGATCGGACTCCGCGACATACAAAGGGGGGAACTTGAATAGATAGCGAGTGGCGAAATGAATGGTACGACTACGGGTCGGCGATGGGCTGCAACCTGGCTGTACCGTTCGCAACGTTCGCAACGTTCGAGGAGTGAATAGCACGCAAGATCCGACCAAGTCGCACTATTTTAAGCGATGGACTATGTGAATGTAGGCACCGAATCTATACTAAGGTCCACCACACAACTAAGCATTACGAACCACGCTTCCAACCACCGTACGTGTCGAGCCGAGTCTTGCGGGCGTGCGTCCGACCAGGCTGCCAGGATCTCTTCAACGGCAGGACCAGTTTCACACGGATGCAGGTACCAACACTGGGAGCCGAGAGAAGGATGATCACCGAATGACAGGAGCGGAAAATTGGAGGCCGGGTCGCCCACCGAAAAGGCAGTCACCTCCATGCCTTCAAAAGCGTGCTTGCGAAGCAAGGAAGTGTGCATGACTTCCGAAAGGCCGAGGGGTGAACCGGCTGGGAAGTGTGATGTAGCGAGAAAGTGACAACCAGACACCTCACGCACTAGAGTCGTACACAGAGAAATAAAAGGTCGGAACTTGGAAGGTCGGAGAGAACACGACGGATTGGTAGCAGGTGAGGTGGTCGGGCGCAGGCATGGCGACCGCAGGGTCATCAGCGAACTCGGGTGGGTCGCTTGTGGCCGAGCGCTTTTGAAGCGGGGTCGTTCTGTACATGTAGCCAAGGCCTGGTGATACAGCGCGTTCTACCCAAACCCAACCATGTCGGCGTTGGACAAACGCTTTGCACGCCGCCTCAAACAGCGGGCGGGACAATGTCATCGCTCTAGGGAAATGTGGCGTGGGAATGACTGTAACAGCACATGAAAATTAAGATTCAAGCCACCGCCTGGACACCAATACACACACAAACGGTGGCTCAGCGTCGACTACACACCACAGCCAATCCAACTGCCGGCTCACTTCGTCTCCCGTCATGGCTGTAGGAAAAGTACGTCTACGCATCCCCTAGCTGTCCGTCGCCTCACGTTTCCCCAGAACAAGCGTCTCTCCAAGGGTAAGAAAGGCATCAAGAAGAAGGTCGTCGACCCTTTCTCTCGCAAGGGTATGTTTCTCCACGTTCAATATAAACCCCATCTCATCTCTATTCAGATTGGTATGACATCAAGGCTCCCTCTACCTTCGAGGTCAAGAACATCGGAAAGACGCTTGTCAACCGATCACAGGGATTGAGTACGCGTCTTCTCTGCTCTACTTCCCCTCTTCTGACGATCTGCAGAGAATGCCAATGACTCGCTAAAGGGCCGTATCATCGAAGTCTCCCTCGCAGATCTCAACAAGGACGAGGAGCAGTCCTTCCGAAAAATAAAACTACGAATTGATGAGGTGCAGGGCAAGAACTGTCTCACCAACTTCCACGGCATGGACTTCACCTCGGACAAGCTCCGTTCCCTTGTTCGTAAATGGCAAACTCTCATCGAGGCACACGTCGATGTCAAGACCACGGATGGCTACCTTCTCCGCCTCTTTGCCATCGCCTTCACAAAGCGCCGTCCAAACCAAGTGCGCAAAACCACCTACGCCCAGTCAGGTCAAATCCGCGAGATTCGCAAGAAGATGTTTGAGATCATGACTCGGGAGGCATCTAGCTGTGATTTGAAGGAGTTGGTGCAAAAGTTTGTTCCAGAGGCGATTGGTCGTGAGATCGAGAAGCACACCCGCAATATCTACCCATTACAAAACGTCTACATCCGCAAGGCCAAGATCCTCAAGGCACCCAAATTTGACGTCTCAAAACTACTTGAGCTTCACGGCGAGTCCACTGATGTTGGTGTTTCTTGAAGTAGTCGATGATCCTTGGCACTGACAGTTTTGATAGGAGACCGGCACGCGGGTAGTGAAGGACTTCAAGGAGCCGGAGGTTCTGGAGTCTGTCTAAAATCCTCGCTGCTGTCTACCTTTGTACTGTCCATGACCTCACTTTACTTATGCCTGTCACAAGGGTTTGTCGATCTATGACCAACACCATAACACACGATAAATAAGCACGGTGAAACGAGCACTGGAGGTAAGTTACATATGACGTAAGAACTACTCTCGTAGCGGGTATAATCCCGGACAACCGTGCCCAAAAGAAGCACGCTATCGCCGGTTGGATTGCTCTCTGGACTTCGGTCACTCTCTGGTCCGACGTTCGTCGTCGATCGATCGCCTCAGGCGGCGTGTTTGTGTGTACTCGTGCTGGAGTTACGCACTCCTGCAGAGGCAAACTCGGATGGAAACCACACAATAGCAAACATTTGCCTAAGCACTGGATTATTTGACTTCTTGCTCACATGTCAGTTGGAATTAAAGGTCATCCACGGTTGTCCATCGTAGAGTGACCGAAGTCCCGCCATCATATATTCCCCAAGAGAGTAATATGGCCGCGCTTCCTTTGACCACCGTTGTACATCCGACTTTGCATCAATCATTCTTGGAAAATTCAAATTACTGGATTCCGTGACATCGATTACGGCAAGGGCAAGTAATCCGACCCCACCTCGATCTGACTTTTTTCCCTTCACTCTGCCCTGCACTTGCATACCCAAGGGCCAACTCCCCGTCCGTCCGACCCTGGAGTCCGCCATGTCAGACATTGATCTCTTGCGGAGCATCGTCACCAGATATTCAGATTTCCCCAAGCCGGTATGTCTTCCGTACCGTTTCATTCGTGCAGTTGGTTCTCAAGTTTGGGAACGTTCAACAGGGCGTCTGTTTCCTCGACATCTTCCCCATTTTCCGCGATCCCGTCGCATTTGAGACGTTGATCACCCACTTTGTCTACCACATCACCTCTCACACGATACCCAAATCAGTGCGCAAGAAGGTAGATGTCGTCGTCGGCTTGGACGCGAGAGGGTTCCTTATTGGACCACTTATCGCTCTGCGGCTTGGCGCAGCCTTCGTGCCGGTGAGGAAGAAGGGAAAGCTTCCGGGACCATGCAAGCAAACCTCATACGAGAAGGAATATGGCGTCGTGCGTTGGATGTCTTTCTGCGCGTATCACTCTTGATCAGTTTCCTGCGATAGGACACGTTCGAGATGCAGGACGGAGCCATAGGGCACGGGCAGAACGTCATTATCGTTGATGATCTCATCGCTACCGGTGCGTGCATTCACAGCTTCCGCGTCGCCGTCGTTACTCAGTCTTGTACCCTTCCCTAGGCGGCTCTGCCAATGCGGCAGGTGCACTTGTCCGTATGCAGGGCGGGAACATCTTGGAGTACTTGTTCATCGTGGAAGTCTCTGCATTACGAAAGAACTGGACCATTGAGGATCCTGTTTATTCGATCATTCAGGAATAGGTCGCGGTCGCTTAGAGATCCTATCCTTATTGTTAGGTTCCTCTTGGAACATTTAAAATCGGTTCTTTGTAAATAGTGTCGACGTTATATATATTTACCCGTTGGCTTGCAGGGAACGCAAGACATAAATGTTGGCCATCCGACGGGTACCATGGCGGCGCCGCCAGCATACAGTCCACAACCCATAGATGATGTCGTTGCATATGGCAACCCGGAATGTATGCACGAACTTCAGGCACAATCATAACTATGATTAATAAAGTCGGGTTCATCCACTCCCGACTCCATTCTCAAAAACTCGACTGCGACTTGGGTTCGGCTTTCAATGAACCATGATGGATCAATGGCAATGCCCCGTTAACCGGAGCCATCAAACATGATATAGTTGTATTTTCTTTAGTCACAAATGCAATGTCACTATTTCAAAAATTGAATCGCACAGATTTACGAGGAAGTAATCTGCACAATTTGGCGCAATTTGTTGAGCACTGGGATTATGTCGGTCGAGTCGGCCCGTGAATGCTTAGCGTAAAAGCCTCTTCAACCCGCGTCTCTATAAATGGGTTTTCCAGAGTTAGAGCGGACGGGCACGGCATGGCAGTGCAGCCGCCGCATCAGAAGTCAAAGTGATCTCGGCACGGACAGCCTGAATAACGGCAACTTCCGATCCAACGCTAGTTTCCCAAGAATCAGGCCAGGCACAAGAGGCAGAGGTTGAACGACTCAGCGGTCAGGCTACCGCGCAAAGAAGTCTCCGTAGTGTGTTTCTATAGAAGTTATGTCGTGGCACGTGATTGCAAGCCGACATGCCGGGCAGAGCAGACCGGTTCAGAATATGAAAATCAATAGATCTGGTATTTAGACTAGAATTAGAGGAAAAACATGATACGCGTTTCTCTCTTCGATCTCCCATCAGTCTGATGGACGAAAAACGGTGACGTGCCCGCAACTCGACATCGTCCGAAAACGGTACATAGTGTGCGCGGGGGCCCAAAGTAAAAAGGTTGCTTTTCATCCGCGCCTACAGCTTTATACTGGACCTCTCCTATCTAAACAGACCACGAAAGTTACATAGGCGAGGCATAACGCCTACTATATGCCTACCCTATTACACGTATGCTAGTAGTTTCAGTACAATACTGTAGCTGGAGTTCCACAGGTCTAGCAAAATAGCATTACACCAACAACCGGGTGTTCAGTAAGGGATGCCCATTAATGTACAGTACATGTGGCATCTGACCATCTTGATCATCGTGCTTATCTCCGCCAGCCTTTGGTTGACCGGACCATCCTTCTGGGTCAATGGAAAATAGAACATTTCCATATCCAAACAAACCAGAAGCATCCAACATGGCAGCAATATTCTTCCCTGCCGTATGTGGTAACAACACGAGTGCGACGTCGTGGAGCTCGCCTGCTGCTGCTACCTCAGATGAAGTAGCTGAAGGGTTAATGAGTGCGTCGTCGGTGTTGACAACAATGACCCCCGAGGCACCTGCGTCCCGAGCACAGATGAGCTTTTCTAAGAAGGTGCAATCACCCCTCCATAACAACACAGTATCGCCAGCAAAGTCTTGATCAAAGGGCTGACATCCAAGTAAGTTTGTGTTATCCTTTCGAATCCGAACCCCCTCAGCACGCCCAAATATCAGAGATTTTGAACTTCCTGTTATGGTAACGTCTGCACCAAATGTAGCAGTGTGGGCGGTTACGTGAAATCCAGCGTTCAATTCTAGCATCCCGGGGCGAGCTGGATCCATGGGATCCATGGTGTCGAGAAATATCCGTAGACGGACGTCGGGGATATGTGGGATTTTAAATTCATCTTCTGGTAAGAGCAGTGCTGTATCGTTGATATAGACTAACTGGCCAGTCCGAACAGAGTGTGGGCCAACTGGTGCAGGGAACTGAGCATCAAGCTTGACAACGCAGACAAGTCTACTCACGTTTGGTGATGTCATATCCCTTTCCATCAAGGCGGCTGACGATACGAGCTCGTATTCCAGTGATGTTCTGGAGTAAATACCCATCCGCCACAAGTTGTAGCTTCTGGTTTCCTGGATTTGGGTCCTCTGTGATTATGCGCCCACCAGGGGACATGATGAAGTCATACGCCTGTCACAACTTAAGAGTCAAATATCAAGTAGCCCAGCAAGCAAGTCTCACAAATGGATCTACTTGAGGCAAGGAACACCAGCCGTCGGGAGACCAATGGCGTTCGTCCAATGGCTGAGGTCTCAGTCCAATCAGCTCTCTTGCATAGTCAACGTCGGGACGCGAGCCCACTCCACGCATGAGCCCTCCCACGACACCATTTGGGACGAACCCTTGAAAAGGATGGTATGCAGGGCACTGGAGGCTTTCCTCCCTACGAAGCCTTCGACGCGCAGGTGACATAGGCCTGAGAGCATGCCTTGGAAGGGAAAGAATGTGACCTTCCGTGCTCAACACATAATGAGAGTCGTCACTGTTCAAACGATTCTCTTCATCGAAAAGAAGGTACAGATACTACGACGTAGGATCAGACCCATCCCCAACGTCATTGGAGGGAAGGGAAAAAATACCTTCAAGGTTTCTGAAAGCACGAACGACTCCATTCTGTCGTCCCTTGTGTTGGTGCGTAAGTCTTTGATTCCGCTAAGTCCACAGTCTACTTTCGTTCTAACAATGAGATCTTTCAGAACGCGCTCTCCAACATCAAGGTAGTAGGTGTCTCGGGTGGCCTAATTAATGCATCAGTAAAAGCGTGTTAGATCGTTGTCACCGCTACTCACCCTATAAAGATACCAGGTAGATTCAATAAATTCGGGGCGAAGGGGATACTGAAAGGATGTCGCCTGCATAAAATGGGCATCCCACACCTCAGGCAATCCTGAATGCCGTCTCCATATGTTCCAGTCTACGCCAGGGTTATAATACGACCGAATAGGATGCCATGCAGGTACTCACAAGTCAGATGAGACTTGATGGCGTTAGAAATATCCCCACCAAGAACTTGCAAGCCTGGCCAGAAGGCGGAGAGCGAATCTATCGTTGAATAGACCTGGTCTCCTGTATGTGGGTTGACAATACGGTACTGAAACCAGTCATCGGTGGGTAACGGGGAGGAGGGACCATAGCCTTACCCAGTGACCGTCGAGAGAGCGGACATGTCGCATGACCGCTGCGTATCCTTCTTGCCAGACATCCAAAAATTCAACTTCGCCTAAGACGTGACAATAAGGAAAGATAATATAGGAGATATCGTGGATAACACACCACTTAAAATGTACCATTTCAGCGCATATTCATAAAAAGAGTCTATGCCAGCACCAATTCCTGTGACTTCTGGAGCTGTCCATAACTAAACCGGAAATAAGTGCCAGTAAAGAGATAAAAGGGGAGAGATCGTACTAACCCCGGTCCAAACGTTGATGGTGTTAGCCACCAGACCAAGATCTGACTTACGGTTCCATAGCGCGAAATATGCTTTATAGGCCACTTTTTCGAAGCGCTCATCACCAGTAAGTCTACTCAGGGTAGCAAACTCTAGTATCAAAGAACCTGCCCCAGCGGTACCTGGAATCGAATGAGACGTTGCCGCCGAAACATATAAATGACCAACAAGTATCTAGAGATTCTCCCCTTTGAACACCGTGCCGCAGATTAAGCTGGGGAGACGTAAACCCCAGGGTTTAACTGATGCAAATAATACTTACTCTTGCATACGGAAGCCCAGTTGGCGTCGCGAATGCAGGCAGCAGTCGCTTGCCGAGGTCATAAGCCATGTTCAAAAGTTGACCTCGGTACCACGGAAGATAAAATGGCTGTCCTGGCTCGCTGGCAAATATATGTCCAGACAGAAGGCCACCGAGGACACGAATCGTGGTTTCAAATACTTGTGGTTTTGTGTTCACGTCGAAAGAAACCCAGTCAATGACATTTTTGACCGCGTCTTGGAAACCTGATGGATCATCGAGTACAACCAGTGTATCCAATACATCAATAAGTGTCAAGGAAAAATTTCCGGAAACATCGTTGAATGCTACATTCGCTCTAGCTTGTTGTTAGTGTCGTTCTATACATGACGAGACAACCATACGGGTTCTCCCAGTCCGGACCTCTGCCTGTACAGGAAAGTGGTGAGAGCTGGCGTCGGTCAATATCGTGCAGTTGATGGTTATTGAAGCCAAATCACCTCATCGAGTGGGAAAGCTGTAAAGTCTTTAGGCAAGAGATCATGGACGAGCAATCACTAAGGACGCACCCCTCGACATGTAATTGTCAAAACCATGGTACCATAGATCGCGAGTGGCATTTCTACATGGTGTTACACATGGGGACTCTCGACGAAGTCAAATACGTACCGGAATATCTGCTTCCGCTGACTTGTCCATACACTTGCTCCAGCGGTAGATGCCCGAGCAAGGATGGGGTTATCAAGAACTGCTAGAAGATAAAATGCGAGTGAGACTGGCCATTGTTTTGGCCATTTCATGACGCGAAAGAGGTTCGAGTGCGGTGCGACGCGACTATACAAACGTGGCGCTCGGCCTTCTATAATGATGAAGGTCACGTGTTCAATAACACTAGCACAGAACCGCACCCGCTGTGCTTGTTCATAAACTCTCAGCATTATGAGTAAGATCGCTGACGTGTCCAACAAACTCGGAGAGTATATGCTAAGAGGATGGGTATGATCGTTGCCCTTCCGAGGTACCCTACTCATGGGAATGTCATCCCAGGTGCTCACAGACTGCCCTTGTCCTGCACCCTCTTGCAAAGGAGTGCCGCTATTGAGATCGCCGGAAGGCCAACAGCCTGCCGTCCGCTACTGTGCCAACTGTGATGGGCCTCCAGATAGTGAGTATGTTGTCTGTTATCGCATTATTAAAAGTATTACCCTACAAAAAAGCTCGATGGAGTGAAGGACCAGAGTCTCAATCATCCTCAACTGTTTCCTCTACATCACATGGTTCACGGCCATCAACCCCTCCTACGGATCTCTCCAGCACTTTGAGTTCACCTACCTTTGCTCCTCCAGTCGAAACTGGGGACATGATTCGACGTCGCCAGCAATCAGATCAAGCGTCGACTGAAATTGGGAAGCGTTTACTAAAGGGGTGGGCGATGTTAGCAGAGGAGTGCCCTAACACCCGATGTTATGGAGTTCCGCTGGTCAGACCACCAAAGACAGGCATCGACAAGGATCCCCGCAAGGTCTGTTGTTATCCCCCACATCTTGATCGCTACGTATAACATCCTCTGTCCAGGAATGTGTCATATGTGGGACCACATACATTACCGAGGACTCAGATGGATGGCAGGGTCTTGTCCCCGTATCGGCAGGTGCCTCAGCACCTGAACACGGGCTAACTTGGGGCTCACAGCAACCAGGACCGTCCGACAAAGGAAGCGTTATTTCGCGTAACAGCCCACAGCCAATTCAGCTTCCCACTCTCGATCCCCCTCTTCAGACCCCCAAGGTAATTCCGATGCACCCATAGGAAATTTCTTTGACACTCCAACCAGCTGACCATGGATCTTCCCCGCCGGGCGAGTTCTGAGCTACGAAGCTCGCAGCTGGTAAATATTTATACGATCCTTTTAAAGTCAAATACTTATCATGCTGATAGGTCGCCGCTGTGCCGGCAGCTACCGTATCTCTTGATGCATCTGTTCAGGCACTGGAGTTGGCCCTCGGGGCGCTGTCTGAGAGACTTGCTATAACATGCGCTAGTCCAAGTCACTTGGATCCTCCGAGTGTGGCAGAGACTGCGGAGGCGATCGGTAAAGTTGCTTATGCTCTTGGACAGGTGAAACAACTTCAGCGTCAAAGTGGCACTTTGAGCGGCCTGATCTCTTAATGGGACACCGCTCATCGGTGGCGTGATGCGGCTGGGTGGGTATGGAGTCAATGCTGCGCTGGGTATTTTTAAATATCTGTCATAAAGATTCGCCTTCGAACTCCAAATTGGACGGGGATCGACTCGGTGGTCTGAGAGCTTTCCTGGTACAAATGATATTATACGGCAGCGGGAACATGGATATCTTATTCGTTCGCGATTGTTAGTTAGAGAATGACCACAGGTGGATCTCATGTTGCGCCCATTAACCCCCAAGGACGCGAGAATGGCAGATGCCAGCCGTATGGCTGCCTCATGCCCGCCTGCCATAAATTCCCAAACCAGGCACCTGCTAGCATACATCAACTCTCACTTGCACCTTGAGAATGCCCTTCAACATGTTCAAGGCATTCTCTGGTTCTCGCAATCGCACCCATCGTGGTGATCCCTCCATATATACCGATTATCCCCAGGGTTATCCGCCAGCGACGGTAGACTTCCAACCAGAGCCTACGATCCGATCACAACCGCAAGTCTTGAGAAGATCAAGTACAAAGGCAAGTCATGTTCAGCATCAGGTGCAGGCTCTTCTTTGACCCATCAGCCGCAGAGAAGAGAACCCGTAAGCATCCACATTGATCCACGACATCTCTGAGCTTGCTTCACAAGCACGTATGACTAGGTTTTCACCCCGTTGCCGTCACGTACGCCGACTGACGCCGACGACTATAATGAGGGCTATATCCGAGTCGACAGTCCCGACGCAGTGATGGGAGGTGCCCTCAATGCGCGGCCTGCCAAGATAGTCTCGGCTTTCCCTTCCGGACTAGGGGTCGAAGGTCCCGTTTCGGAGACATTGCCAGAACGCGAGCATCGCGAACATGCGGTTCCCGGAAGGCTGCATGACGTTCCAAGATTGCTGGATCGCCCCCCACAACTACAGCACGCCGGCTCGTTTCATAGTGGTCGCGGGGAGCAGGTTGATCACAATGAGCCTATAGTCATGAGTCCTTCCCCAAGCAGGTCGTCTGCGTCAGGGAGTGATCACACTATTGAAGCCTTGCGTACTCCACCGTCAATGTATCCGAGTGAGAGAGTGGTGCGTGCAGAATCATTACTTATCAATGTGACTGACTTCGAGCAATTTCTCTTAGATACCGCCTCTCCCACGTAACTACTCTGGGGGTTACGTGCCAGGTTCAAGATCGCCAACCGATATCTACGGCAGCCACCCCTATGAGGTAGTGCACGACGTTCGTCACTGTCGCATTCCCGTGGTTGAAAGCTGACCTTTTTACAGGTCCATTCGCACCATAAGTCAGAGGTCTATCTCGATGGACACGGTCGCGCTGGTGGTTACGACAAAGGAGGCCCCATCTACTATATCATCCCAGGTGGAATGGATGTAATATTCCAAGATGAACACGGAAACGAAATCACTAGGTAATTGTTACATTCTACCAAACTCTTGTATTATGACATCATTCTTTTTCAGAGTCGGGGACTTCAGTGGCAGGCCACGGCCATCACGACCAGGTCCATTCGTGGTCCAGGACGAGCATGGGAGAGAATTATACAGGTGAGAACGAGTCGTTTCACACGCCATCACCCT
>JBBPQZ010000710.1:0-12662 GCA_038092795.1 Boletus rubissimus | reverse complement strand
TCCAGCTGCTCGTCCCAAGGTAAGAAGCTACCTCACACCCAAGTACGTCATACCAATCGCCTGATCCACAAGATTGTTGAGCTTCTCGAGGTGGGGATTCTATCCTTTGTCTCGAGGTAGATCGTTGATGGGTAACGTTTCTCTCTTTTGGTTTCCAGATTGCGCTTGCGGCTTTCATGGATACATCGATGCATCACTCTGCTCTTGTGGAAGCTGCAGAACATCTGCGACACCTTATTCGAGCAGTAATTCCATTCAGACATCTGTTTCCCGAGAGCGAACTCCAGTGTTAGTTTTCTCCAGCCGAGTCCATCTCCGTTTGATCACCCTTCCATAGCAAGACTGCAACGCGTAATTCTCGATACGAAGCTCTCCCTCTCCAGAGTTTCCACAAGCACTACCCACGCTAATGTGCTACCTCAAGGACCTGTTACCGCCAGGTATGTCCTCCTTTGGTAGCTCCCAATTAATCTGATTCACACAATGACATCTGTGCATGATATTCCAATCCAACCAACATTCCATCACCCACGCTCAGTTCCCCAGTTCATCCGCAACCCACAATGCCACCCATACCCGTCCCTCAGACTCAACCTTCCTCCCCAGTACCCAGTGTTATCAAATCGGTTCCCGATGGCTCTGTTCATGAAGATACATCCCAAGCGCACGATTCTTCTAAAGTAGCGTCGTCGGGTCACAATTTAGCAATCCCGTCCCTCGCTTCCCCCGTTACGAATACCCCCCAGGATCCCGACGAAAACATCTCCTCAACGATACCCTTCAAGCCTCAACCCAAACGTGCACGGAGAGCCGAGCTTTCAGAAGAGCTCAAAGCCCGTGACCTTGATTGGTTTAAATCGAATCAGGGCATCGCCGCAGTGAATGAGGATCCTATCGCATCCACGTCCAAAGCCAGCGAGTCTTCGCCAGCACTGGTGTCTGACGCAGCCCATATCCCATCGTCGCCAAAAAAGAGGACGGCTCGTATGGTGCCGTTCAACCGTTTACCTCGCCGGATTCCCTTCGATGCTGCTCAGGAAGTGGAATCTGGCGTATCTGCTTCTGCATTACCTCCCAAGGGGGGCGAGAAGGCCGGATCCTCCGAAAATGCTGAAGGATTTTCCGTCCAGATGGATGTCGATGGGCAAAACTCGCACTCAGAAAGGATGGAGTCTGATGCTCGTTCCACGGCAATACTGGAGGCCTGTGACGTGCGGAAATTTTCGTGGCACGAGGTGTCACCAACCCCAAAGCTACAACTGGCCCTCGCGCCATCGAATGGACCTCCTATCAAACCAGAGATACCTCAGATAGACCACCAATCTCCCTCGGATGAACTTCCGTTTCTCAACGGTGAATCCCCTATATCCGCTCGTCGGTCTGCATCACTTCCCAAACCCACGTTGGATAGGATGAAATCGATGGACATATCCACTTCAGAATTACATTCCGAAAGTTTCTTATCAGAAACCCCTACGCCACAGTCTCCCCGCATGTTACAACTCCGGAGTCCAATCCTTCCACCTCTCGTGAATGCCTTTGAACCACCTCTAAACTTAAAGTTCAGAATCTCGCAAATCTGGTCAGGTCAGCCCCAACAATTGGGAATGGATGCGAGCCAACGGCGATTCGATGAGGAGATGACCGTTATTCACAGCACACAGGGGAAGCCATTCACTCATACCCATATGATCGATATCAGCCTGAATGAAAGCATTTCTTCCAAAATATCAAAGTGGGTAAACAGGAAATCTCACCCGTCGTACGTGGCAGAGTTATCCGGGCGTTGAGCGAACTTGACATTATATCCTCACGCAGCGAAGCATCTCAGGGAGTCTGCATCTCGTTGGCGTGTTATCGCCTCCCGGAATTCTTTGACAAGATCAAGTCGGAGAGTGGCAAACATGACATCGAAGAGCTGACATCACGATCATCATGCTCTTGGCCATATTCAAACCGGTTGTCCTTGCACGTCAACGACGAGGAGAGGCGGACTATCATCACACTCTCCCCCCCGGTCTTCGTACGTGCTCTAGATTGTTTTAGCAATGCGATCCTACAACCCATTTTCATTCATTGTAGCTGACCCCCAATCAATGCGTCGATATATCATCACTAATGAAGCCGGGAAATAACACACTGGAGATCAGACAGCAGGATGACTTGTCCGAGTATCTGGTTGTCCTCCATGCACATCGTCCGACTCGGGCACAGCTGGCTGAGCTCGATGTGGTGAAGACTGCTGATGAGCACTGGAAGTGGTTTCTGGATGCACTTTCTATGCGGGCTGCGCCGGGGAAAATGCTTAGCACTGCCCCTGCAGGTGTTGTCGGGGTAATCTGAACCTGGATGATCTTTTATTGCCATGTGGTTGGTGTTGGTATAAGAAAGATTGATCTTCACTTACCGAGATTTGTTTTTACCTCGGCCACTGCAGTCCCACACAAACTACTGAGTCAAGTCAGAGCACATGGAAGTGACAAGCTGTTACTATGGTTGTTCAGTTCTGCCTTGGACTCTCCAGCTTCTTCGTTTCACATGTGGATAGAACTACTAGTACTGTGGCGTAAGTTACAGTAACCATAAATACTTGGCGGGAGTGCGAATATTGCGCGACATCAATTTCCCGAAATTGGCGCCACAAACGCGTTGAGCACAGACACGACGATTCCATCTTGTTCCATGATGACAACGAAAAACGCCAGAGACTTCCTCGACAAAGAGCTCTTCGTCAAGCGCAGCGTCGTACGCTCTTCTTCGTTCCACACGACGACGTGGCATCTTCTCACCTATGGCGCTTTTCCAGGTTACCTTCAGGTCACTCAGCCGCGAGCTCGGGATTCACGTCAACGATGCGAAGAAGTGAGTCTTCTCTCGAACGGAAGCCCGCGCCATCGTTCCCTCGTTTATTCTTGAAAAAGCCAGCTACAATTTTACTACGACGCCGTACGTGACGCGGACGCGCCAGCTGTGCCTACGTATCTCGTCTCTGGAGAGGTACCTGCGCTGACGATCAGCCCGCACCCGGAAACGCAACAGTCCGACTCTGCCATGGATATGGATCTGGAGTTTGAGGAGGATGGGGGGGAGATGGACGTGGTACACCAGAGCAAGGTGCTACTCGTGGACGCGCGCACGCTCGATGGTGCGCATCTCGTTCATACGGGTCGGTACACACATTCTGACCCTCTGTCTAGAGGCGATGTCACAATTTTCTCGCATATATTCAGTGCATATATACAGTTTATCTCCGTCGCGGTTCGGGGTGCGTGTATGCACTGTCGACATGTCGTTGACTGTTTGACCGAGAAGCGCAGGATGCGGGACTCGTCTGTACTCCAAGTTTCAAAGTTCACCAAGCGGACGCCAAAGGCGGACCAGCATCTTTCTCCGTTGTCGGGAAGATCACGGGGTCTCATGTAAAGGTTAGTTATTGGTGCGCACACGTCCTGGTATATCTTTTCCTCATTTGCGTCTTTGTAGCTCAGAGCCGGTACTGTTTATCAGAGTGCAGCATCCTCGTCCAAAACAACCTTGGATGTGTCTGCTAGGGTAGCACCGAGGACTGTGACTCGTACAGGGGCAGAACAACAGACGACGAAAGACAAGGCCCCCTCTCCGGGAACGAAAGGACATGTTTCCACGACGACGACGCTGCCTAAAGCTGAACCTAAAGACAAACCGAAGCCTTCAGGTAAACTAGACTGGAGTAAGGCAAAGACCAAAGAAAAAGGATCAGTCGCGGAGAAGGCGAGGGAAGAAAAGAAACTCAAGTTGGAGCCCGATTCCACTATCACTACCAAGGATTTCTCGACAAGCAAAAAACCGGGACTGGAATCGATGAAGCCATCGATCTCTAAATCCGAATCTGTCGCGAGAGACAATGCCCAGAAGGTACCCCTTGCACCCTCTTCTGTGAAGAATGCAACTAAGCTATATTCAGCGAGAGATAAGGAGAAAACACCGCGTAGACACAGATCTAGAATCTGAGTCCGAGCCATCCTCAGCGAAAGCCAAACCAATTGCTGCTGCAGGATCATCTGTCAAGAAAGGGGTAGTATATTCAGATGAGGACGACGATGGCGAAGTTCGTATGTTAGGTCAACGACGCCTAAAAAGAAAGAGTACAATGACATCGGATTCCGAGATGAGCCTGCGAGCCATGATGGATATCGACGATGGTGCGTTCCTCTACTTTTCACTGTCGAGTCTCAGTCGATCCAGTGCCTAGAACAAGTCGATTGCGTTTCTAGGGCCAGCAATGTCTATCCCCAGCGTGAGGAAGAGGAAGAGTCAGAAGAAGAAGGGAACGAGGCTGAGAAAGAAGCGACAGCGCCGCCTGCAACCAGCGAAGACGAGGAATCTGACCACGCACCAGTTGTATCGAAGAAGAGGAAACCGCGCAAGGTCGTTCCCGTTGGCCGTAACGGACTGAAGAAACGGCGCGTCACCAAAAGTCGGACGACGACAGATGCCAAGGGGTATATGCGTACGTCATCCCGCGAAGCCTTCTAAATTTCGGATGTTGCTTGATACCCGTATTATAGAGACGGAAGACTATTCGTCGTACGAGTCCGTCGAGGAAGAGGAGGAAGCAGTTACAAAACCCAAGGGAAAGGGAAAGGGAACGAAGAAAGCCCTGGAGTCCAAGGTCGAGGAGCCGAAACCCAAAGTGGTGGCCAAGGATGAAAGTATTGGGAAAGTCAAAACGAAAGCCGCTCCAAAGCCCAGAGGAGGCGCTCGAAAGCGAGGGGGACTGTTGAACTTCTTTGGTCCGGAGAGAGGAAAGAAATGAATGTTCCTTTTGATGTTTTTCGATGCCCTCTTAGGATGATGATGATTTACTTGTTCATGCACATGGGCCTCGGGTCCGGCTGCAATGGTTGAGCACCATAATAAATAAATAGTCTAGGTTCAGTGGTCTAATGGTTATGATTTCTGTCTCACACACAGAAGGTTCCCAGTTCGATCCTGGGCTGAACCACATTTTTTATCGAGTTTTGTTCATGTTTCGGCGAGCTCTTTGAATTGTTTCTTCGACCATTGAAACTTGGCTTTTGCGCCAATGAAGAGGGCCGAGCGATCCTGGCACGATCACACAAGCCCTTGCGGCGATGCATGTCTCTCCAACGTCCATCAGTACCATCGGACTGGTTGAAAAACACCAGGACTCGACACACAAATTCCGCTCAACGCTTGTTCCCTCCTGGAGTCTCAAACTGGTCCTTGAAAGAAACATGCGTGCATGCCATATGCACTTCCATTGCCCAATTGCAACAGACATGCTCTACTCGGGCGTACGAATAAAGTGTGGCCAAACAGATAGACTCGAGATCGCCGAATGACTCCATGAACCTCAGGGAGCGCAGGGGTAGGGGTAATCATGCATCGTCGGCAAAACCGGGGAACTGCCAGCATGATTTGAGATCCATATTAATGCAGCAGGAAGAGGGAATCGCCATGCCGATCAGGGGCCTTCCAGAGAGCCCGTGCACAATCCGTTGTTTCACGACCTCGACGTTTCCAAAAATTTCAGGTTCCATAAGCCGCGTCCTTGTAAATCCCGGGAACGGATTTGGGTTCTGCTCCCATCGACACATAGTCCATCGTACTCAACACCTTCGAGGGATCATGAGTGCGCTGATCCTTCAGATCGCGAGACGCTACAGCCTCAATGGTGTCATCCGCCTGCGCGTAGCGAGTGCCATGACATCAAGTGCGTACGTTCGTGCCGTGCATCAAAGAACACTGACACGAAATCAGGTAACTTACTTAGCTCTGATCTTGCTCGATCGGCGGGAGTCCGTCCGAAATCCCACGAGCTTCCCATGACGAGACATGGTACAACACAATTGTCTATCTCGGGATGGGTCGCACGCATAATCAAGGCTCTGGCTCGGTGTCATCTGTCATGACATTGCCCTGTAAGCCGCCTGCATACGACTGGCCAGAAGGGTGTGTTGGTGCAATGATACGCACATCGTCCTGTGAAGTGAGCTCGTGTTGTGACGACTGGTCCATAAGAGCATAGATATCTTGTAGAGCGGCAAAGAACTTCACGGTACAACCCGATACCTTGGGTCTCGCTGGAGTACCATTAACTTTCTTATTTCCACAAAATAAGAGATGAAATAAATGATTACACATACGAAACAAGACGGGGTGACTTTCACCACGATTCGAGCTTATTTAAAAAGCACGTCTTGAGCTACTTCGAAAGTGCCTAGTGACTCTCGACCCCCGAGGCAGTTCGGGCTAGAACTTGATTACTAAATTCGACTCCGCGAACATGTGGCTGTGAGACTTTCCATGCAGGCAGCATGCTGGTCAGTGCCTCCCATCATTGCTATTGTCTGTATCTTTACTTGTGATCTTTTCGTGCATAATGGGTGAGTTCATGACACAAGGCCTCTTAGAATAGTATCTTATGGTCATTTCTTCGCAAGGTATTCCAAAGGTGCGTAATGGTTCAGATGATTGACACTGGGCAATAATCCTTGTATGCCATCCAGTTCTTCCGCTATATTTCGTGAGTCGTCGTTTTTTTTTGCGAAATGCGAACCGTATGATCTGAAGTAATGCATAGTGAGCGGTACCCATTAACATCTCAACTCATTCAGGAGAACAAGATTCAAGAGTTCGGTAATGGAATTTAAATTACAGAGTCCCATGTCTTGCTAACTTGTTGCCCAGACAACTTGTACCTCGACTTCAATGGGATCATACACAACTGTACGATTCATGCTCAGTCAACACTCCATTCTATCATCTGAAATATCCGTCCACAGGCTCACATCCCAACGATGACGATGCGCATTTTCGAATGTCCGAGGAACAGATATTCACCTCCATATTTGCATACGTGGACCTCTTATTTGGAAAGATTAAACCGAAGAAGCTCTTTTTCATGGCTGTGGATGGTGTCGCCCCGAGAGCCAAGATGAATCAACAACGTAGTCGTCGTTTCCGCACGGCGAAAGAAGCAAAAGAAGTTCGTGAGAAAGCAGAGGCAAAGGGGGAAAAGCTCCCTGCTGAGAAAGCGTTCGACAGTAATTGTATCACACCAGGTGCGTAGCCCATGTTGTCATCTCTCAATCCCTTACGCTGTTTTTCAGGAACCGTCTTCATGACAAAGCTGTCGGAACAGCTAAGATACTTCGTAAATAAGAAGATAACGGAAGATGCAAATTGGAGGGATATCCAGGTTGTACTTTCAGGTCACGAGGTCCCTGGGGAAGGAGAGCACAAGATTATGGAGTATATTCGTCTATCGCGCGCACAACCGGACCACAACCCGAACGTCCGGCATTGTTTGTATGGTCTTGACGCTGACCTGATCATGCTCGGTTTACTCAGCCACGACCCACACTTTTGCCTCCTCCGTGAAGAAGTCAAGTTTGGTCCGTCTGCTAAGAGAAAGGGAGGTGGAAAGTACGTCGTCCATTAATTCTTGTGAATATTTTCTCACGATATGTACAGTCTAGAGTCACAAAACTTCTACCTTTTACATCTTTCCCTGATGCGCGAATACCTGAACCTAGAATTCCGCGAGATTGAACCCGTTCTGCCGTTCGACTATAGTCTAGAGCGTGTTATCGATGACTTCATACTTCTCGCCGTATTCGTCGGGAATGACTTCTTACCCAACCTTCCCGATCTACATATCCACGCGAATGGCCTGGAAAGACTATTTGATGTGTATAAGAAAGTTCTCCCTTCACTCGGTGAGCTTGTATCCTGTTTCCCATATCATCTTTCTCATGTCATGTTTTTCAGATGGCTATATCAACGAGAACGGCACAATCAGTATGAAACGTCTTCAAGTGGTACTCGATGAGATGAGGATCTGGGAACGTGAGATTTTCGAGCAAGAATACGCAGACGCCAACTGGTTCAAGGGTAAGCAGAGCAAACATGGGCACGAAATGGAGGTGGCGCGCAGACGTACTGGCCTTGGTTTGTTACTTTTCTATGCCTGCTCCACTTTGGACATTAATGACAGTCATTTTTCGCATCAGTTTTAACACGAGCACAGCGAGAAATACTTGACAAGGTGAAGACGTTTGTGACGGATAGCCGAGGGAAACGGCCGAACCTCAATACATCGCTCACCATGCCGAATACCTTTCCTTCTCGAGATCGCAATTTTATTTCGACTCTCAGCACTGAATTGCATCTGTCCGTTACTTGGGATGATTATGACGAGGAGGACCAGAATCTTGTCACGTGGCGCCTTCCGGATTCGATAGAAGAGCCCATGCCTGAGCTCGGATCTGAATTCAATGGAGGTGAAGATGATGAACAATGGGAAGACGTTTCGGATGATGAGGACGAGGAGAGTCGGTCAGCCGTCGATCGTGTGTTGAACAAGTATGAGAAGGCCCCCGTAAAGGATGACGACGAAGGCGGGGGATTTGATGCACGATATGAAAAATCTGAGATCGACAAGATGGACGAATGGAAGCGCGAGTATTACAAGGTGGGTTGTACGAACGCGCTCCCTGGTTGTTTGAACTCACCACCCTTTTGTGAACAGGAGAAGCTGAACATATTGTATGACAATGCAGAGCAAATGAGGGCCTTGATATTCAGGTATGCTGAAGGCTTGCAGTGGGTAATGCATTATTACTACAGTGGCGTTGCTTCTTGGGGTTGGTTCTACGACTACCATTATGCGCCTCGTATTTCAGGTATACCCGTTATTGACTCCACTGATACGATGACTCATTTGTCCCGAAAGACCTGCTAGGTTTGGAAGACATGACATTCAAATTCGACCTTGGGAAACCCTTCCGTCCATTCGAGCAGCTAATGGGTGTCTTGCCCTCGGCAAGCAGGGACCTCATACCGCTTGCATATCGGGTAATCTGCGTCTTGCCATCAGTGGTGACTATTCTCATAACAATATCTTAGGAATTGATGGTCTATCCGAACTCTCCTATCCTGGACTTTTATCCCCTCGAGTTTGAGCAAGATCTAAACGGGAAGAAGCAGGAGTGGGAAGCGGTCGTCAAAATCCCCTTTATCGATGAAGATAGGCTGCTCAGAGCCATGGCATGTGCGTGCTTTTCTTTCTTCACCTACGCACGTTCCCTTCAATTCCCCGCCCCTTTTTAGCTCTCGAACACCGCCTGACCGCTGAGGAAAAAGGACGCAACACCTTCGGAACCAGCACCAAATTCTCGTTCAGTACTGGAGAGCCAACTGTATACCCGTCCTCTCTGCCAAACTTCTTCCCCTATATATATCGCTGCACTTGTGTGATGGAGCCTTTCGACCTTCCTACCTTGGATGGCCTTCATCTTGTTCCTGGTTTATGCGACGGTGTTTTTCTCGGTGCAAAAGCACTTGCTGGATTCCCATCTCTCGACACGCTACCATCCACCGCTGCGCTAGGATTCCATGGCGTGAACGTTCATGGATCGGAGAGCCGCAACAAGTCGATGATAGTGCATATCCAGAACCCGCACGAGAACCGCAAGTCGGAGGAGATTGCCAAGGAGATGGTGGGCAAACGTACATTCGTTGGCTGGCCTTTCCTGCAAGAAGGACGCGTTGTCGCTGTTTCGGATTCGTTGTTCAAATACGAGGAGGTGGTGATCATACCAGGGAGAGCGCCGAAGATCGTTGCCAACCCACATGCGCCGCAAGGTCTTAGCCATTGGAAGATGAAGGCAGAACGGATTGAGCAGATGTATTCGAAGAAGTGTGGAGTTATCACTGGCGGTGTAGAGGTGCTTGTTCATGTACAACCCTTGAAAGGTGAGCCCATTCTCTATATGGAATAGACTGGCACTCATGGGGGCAACAGGCATGAAACGCCTAGAGACAGGAGCCTTTGTCAAGGACTATGAAGGCCCGGACAAAGAGATTGAGCAGGCGGTTCAAATGGTGATCTCGCAAGTAGCCTCCGAGGACCCGCGTTTCCTCGAGAGAGAACCACCACCGTTGTCCGAAGAGTTTCCAGACGGCTGTAAGATTTTCTTCCTTGGGGAACACGCATACGGTGTTGCAGCCCAAGTGGCAAACACTACCAACGAGACACTATCTGTCATTCTTGCTGTACGTGACAACACATCACCATTCAGTTTTTTTACTTAACAGGTCGCAAATAGTTCTTCCCCTCGGATAAAGCGGAGAACGATAAGTTCAAAGCGATCGTGCACAATCGCGTTTCTCGACAGTACTATCCCTCCTTTAAAGTTGCCAACATGCTCCACCTTTCTGGCCGAGCGGTGTCCAAGATTACGTCCAGTTTCATGGTTTTGACCTCCGACTCTTCGAAGAACAACTTGGGCCTCAGTCTCAAGTTTGAGGCGAAGAGCTTGAAGGTAATTGACTATTCTCGGAAAGAGGGACGACATTGGGAGTTCAGTGAAAGAACCATTGATTTAATACGGGAATACAAGGTGACACCTCTTAGGTTAAGATTCAATTTGCTTTACTTACATTGTACGTTCTTAGGAGAAGTTCCCGGAAGTCTTCCGAGTGCTTGATCAAAACGGAGATGGTTAATACCCTTACTTGACTCCCCTTCGCTGTACACTGACTAAGGTGTCCATCAGACATGACTCGCGCATCAGACATTTTTACCGAAAATGCGGACGCTCGCGTCAAGGAGGTCAAAACCTGGCTTAAATCGAAAGGCGTCCGTGAATTTGAGCCTGTCACTCTCTTTTCCGATCAGCTCACGAAAGAAACCGTGGGAGAAATTGAAGCGTACGCAGACAGCATCAGCAAGAACAGATCGACGACAGCAATCAAAAAAGCGATGGTTAAGGGCATCCCACGACATGCTGTCCTCAAACCTGCACACGCGATCTACAGGCTACAGAATCAACACTTTACACTCGGTGATCGCGTGACGATGGTGCAGGATTCCGGAGGCGTACCATTATCCGTGAAGGGCGTTGTCATCGGACTCAACTCGAAATCAATGGACGTTGTCTGGGACGTCCCTTTCATGGCGGGAGTCACTCTCGGTGATAGGTACTTGAGCAGTTGTTGCTAAACATTGTCTGCGAACTAGTCTCTTACTGGATATTTTTCTAGGTGTTCTCAGTATCGCGGATCGACGGTGCAGTTTAACTCGTGTTTGAACTTGAGTAATCCACAGTTCATAGCTTCAACGCACCCGACGTCGGCACCCCCACCGCGGTTGAACGTGCCCTTCAAACCTCGTGCTGGGCCATACCCTACCATCCGGCCGGCTCCTGGAGAGCCAGCTGTAGCCGGGTTCCGACTGGCTCCCCAAAGGCATGTACACATTGATTCCACATCTGCGGAGTAGACCGCGATGCTCACTACGGACGTAGACAATCATCTGCACCTGTCGCTATTATGACGAACCCCAGCCGAGGACGCGGCCCTGGTTTCCTGAACGGATCCCAACCGAAGGGGTCATATGCAACAGTAGGAGGTGCATCTGCACCCACAAGATCGTCAGCAGCACCAATGTCGAACTACATGTCTGGCAGATATGGAAACCGAGGGGACTCTACTCATGGAAGGGGACTACCAAATGGTCACAGCACAACTAGAGTCCCGAGCCAGTCCTCTCCTGACCATAGTCAACGTGATGCATCGGGTTCGGACACTCACAACCCAGATGAAGAAGCTTCTGACGCAACCCACCGCAACCACGATCCATCTGTGCGTGGTCGTGGACCATATGGTCGAGCAGAGTTTCCTCATCCGCCAAGAGGGGGCTTCAATAATACGCGAGGGAGGGGGTTCAACCCCGCATCCGACCGTGGAGCACGGGGACGCGGAGGATTTGGTAGACGTGGGTTGGTTCGAAACTTGGAGTATGTATGAGGATATCATCTGTCACAGTCTGTAGCTATATTTGTCATGTACTACTGTTAGCATGACAGGTATTGTATATCGCGCGTAGCTTTGGGCTTGGCAATATTAATATTTGGTCGCGACTGCAGCTTGGGAGGTCGCTTGAACACTTGGATGCCGTGGTTCTTGTGATCCATCCCGTAGCGTTCGCCAAACTTTCACAACATCTAGACTGGCCCCTATAGATCTCGGATCCACTGTCCGTCGTGCGATTGACCCCCATGGTCCCGGCCCGACTGGGGACCGGAGTCGCACTAGCCCAACTTGAACTAAACTCTCCATCGCCATATAGCGTGGATTGTTCAAATTTTTTAGTTTTGCACATCTACATAGATGATAATGGTTGCCATAGTCACTGACAACAGCGGCAGAATCGCAGTGTATCACAATGATGGAGGGCTGGGGCCTGTAAGTAATAGCAGCAGTTGCCATCACGGCCCATGGTTACTTTCCATCTTCTTTCCACCTACGAGTCTCTGAACGGGCTGAAGACACCTAGTGTACATATCCATGGCTGCCACTCTTCCCATTCCTATTTATACAAGTCTCGAGGAAGTATACCAGAACCTTGGTACCTCGCTGAAACACGCGTAAGCTCTTGCCAGTTGCCCCTCACACTCAAGTGCCGAGGTGTGACAAACCCACAGTGAACGCTGGGACAATCTTTCCAACGAGTTCAAGGTCAAATTCGGACGAACCCCAGCTTATATTGCGCGTGCGCCAGGCCGTATCAAGTGAGTGACGGCTTTGACCCCTCCGGTGTTTCTGCCGTGGTTTACTCAGGTTCACTTCCCTAGCCTTATTGGTAGGTTTCC
>JBBPQZ010000709.1:0-12676 GCA_038092795.1 Boletus rubissimus | reverse complement strand
CACTAGCTAATATTTAATATTGTTCATATAATGTGGCTATATCAAAATAGCACTCTATCTTCCATTACTGTTACCATAGAATTCATTATTATTAACCAAATTTATGATAAGCTTGATTTTTTGAAATTGGATCAATCCAATGATAAAGTCATGTTGCATATTGTTCTAAATGAGTCTACCATCAGCAGGAAGATGATTGCACTTGATTCTACCATGGCCAAGTGGTCTGGTGACTGTTCACCCCTAATAATAATTTCTAACATAATGGATATTAAGAATCTTATGGGCTTTTGATAGGCCAATATTGCTTCCATAGGGTCAAAGATTGTCCTGAATGTTAAGGACTATCATATCATTGAGTATACAAGCCAGCTGTATTGCTTCTTGTATTGCACAGCTTCATAACATGTTGTATTTTCTCCTACAAAAATATATCATTCATATTAATATATTATATAAGATATTGAAGTTGGTTGGTAGGAATTTTGAAGTGTGGATATTAAATGGATGATGTTATAGTTGACCGAAAATAATTAAGAGCATGAAGTTAATGTAATAAAATAAATAAAACAGTCTAACTGATATACTTGTCTATAAATTGTATTTATGTAGGGAATGTTATGAAGCTGTGTAACACAAAAAGCAATACAGCTGGCTTGTATACTCAATGATATGATAGTCCTTAACATTCAGGACAATCTTTGACCCTATGGAAGCAATATTGGCCTATCAAAAGCCCATAAGATTCTTAATATTCATTATGTTAGAAGTTATTATTAGGGGTGAACAGTCACCAGACCACTTGGCCATGGTAGAATCAAGTGCAATCATCTTCCTGCTGATGGTAGACTCATTTAGAACAGTATGCAACATGACTTTATCATTGGATTGATCCAATTTCAAAAATCAAGCTTATCATAAATTTGGTTAATAATAATGAATTCTATGGTAACAGTAATGGAAGATAGAGTGCTATTTTGATATAGCCACATTATATGAACAATATTAAATATTAGCTAGTGCCAATATCCCATGATCTGACTGAGATACTACTGTTTAATATACATGCTCAAATAAGTGTTCCAATAAGTTATCATTTTGAAATGGCTACCATTTCATCAGATGTTATTCAAATCCCTTAATTCTTGCAGTGGTAGAAATCCAAGTGTGTGTATGTCATTTCATACACTCTAGTCTAGGGTTAGTGATTAGTGGTTATTAGGAATTATTACCTTTAGTACAAAACATGCAAACATTGGTGTTACAACTTTTCCTTTTCCTTTTCCTCGTACTTCTCTTTCACCTTTGCTCAATCCATATACTACCTTCAGTCCTAGGACCACACTCATGTCCTTAAATTGACTGCAACTCTGGTTGGTGACTAGCCAGCTAACGGTCTCTGCCAACTTGTCCACAGCCTCTGTTAGCTAGAGGTTGCATTCTTGTATTCCTTGTTTCTTTGTCTCAGTTCTCGGACATTTCACTTCTATACACCACATCCCTAGGATATCCAGTGGACTTCATTTCCTTTCTCTGCCATGGGCTTCTATGACTTCTTCCATATCCATGGCACTTCCTCTTACCTTATCTGTCTCATTGATTCTCCCATGATTGCATTAGGTTACAACTACAACCCCTAGTTTAGACCTTCTTCAAGCTACCTTGTATCTTGTTGCTTAGCAATCTATTTGCTTCTCTCATCTTACTCACCCTGCAATTAGGAAACCCCTAAATCGCCTCTTTGATCGACCTATCTTTCAGTTCGTCGATATCATTGAGGAATCCTCTTGATCACCACTGTTGGAGGAATTCCCACAATGGAAGTACTGCATCGTCACTCTCCAAGCGACTCCTTGGTCAACTTGCTACCTACTCATTGACATCCTCGAAAAATCCCCTTGAATACCACTGCTGGAGGAATCCCCACGTTGAAAGTACTACATTGTCGCATCCCAACATGACTTCTTGTTATTGAAGGCCCTTTGTGATTACTTCTACCCTGGGTAGTCGTAACAAAAGGTCTAAACTCTCTAGTCAAGGCTACCACCATGTAAGCCTCCACCATTCACCCTCAGCGTAACCACCCCACTTGGGGACTTTACTGCTCCACTCCCACTGAACCCTCTTTCCTTGAGGAATTGGACGAATCTACCCATTTAGAAGACCAGGAACTGGATGACCTCGAGACCTATATCGAGAACACTCTCCACAATCAAGCAGCTGATCGACGAGACCATAGTCTAGCCCATAACCTTTTCCGTTGCCTCACCATCCTATCCAAACCAGTCACCGCCCCTTCCTCTCCAACTCCTACCTAACCATCTCATCCTACTGCTCCACCTCACGCTGTTCCTCCTACCACTAGCCCTCTTACTAGTGTTCCTGTTTGTCCTCCCCCTCTTCCATTCCTATCTCCATTCTCGCTGGTAATGTCCTCCCGACCCACTGAACTCCACCTCGGCACCCCTGAGATCTTTGATGGCTCCTACAATAAAGCCATATCTTGGTTGAACACTGTTTTGTTTTACATTACAGTGAACAACACCACGTACAACTCTGACCCTAAGAAGGTCACCTTTGCCCTGTCTTTTATGACTAAGGGACCCGCTGCCACCTGGGCATCCACCTATCACTTGAGTACTATTACTCAGGGCATTGCCATCATTGGAACATGGGAAAACTTTGTCAAAGCTTTCAAAACCATGTTCAAACACCATGACATGGTTAACAATGCTATCACCTGGCTCACCACCAAACATGTTCTCATCGGTAAAAATGGCATTTATAACCCCTTGTTGACCTCGTACATCGCTGGGTTCAAGAACAAAGTCGCTACATCCCAGGTCCAGGATGACAACGTCCTGATCTCTTACTTTACCTCTGGACTTCCCTCCGCCCTTATGAGGAAGATTATGTCTATGGAGAAAGTTCCTTCCACCATTGAAGTCTGGTATGAGAAAGTGTTACAACTCTTGCTTTTTTTTGTACTTCTCTTTCACCTATGCTCAATCCATGTACTACCATCAGTCCTAGGTCCTCTCATACGACACGTCCTAGGACATCCATTGGACTTCATTCCTTTTCTTCACCTTGGACTTCTTCGTTTGCCTCCATACCCATGGTGCTTCCTCTTACCATATTTGTCTCGTTGATTCTCCTGCGATATGTCGGCCACGTGTTCCGCTCTTCATTATTACGCGTCCTTCCTTTTTGGGTTTCCTTCCATTCCGTTATGTGTCTTCCTTTGATCCGTAATGCATAACCCTTTCTTTTATAGTCTCTCTCGCATTTCTTACTATGGTCCATGCATGAGGAGACTGCATATATAATTGACTCGAGTACTACCTAGATCGCTAGTTTAGATCTCCTTCGAGCTACCTTGTATCTCGTCACCTAGCAATCTACTTGCTTCTCTCGTCTTACTCACCCTGCAGTTAGGAAACCCCTAGATCGCTTCTTCGATCGACTTGTCCCTCGACTTGTCGATACTATTAAGGAATCCCCTTGATTACTACTGTTGGAGGAATCCCCACAATAGAAGTCTGCGCGTCAGCTCCCAACCCGACTCTTTGATCAACCTCGCTACCCGCTCGTTGATACTTTCGAGGAATTCCCTCAACTACCACTGCCGGAGGAATCCCCATGACGGAAATACTGCGTTGTCGGCTCCCAACCCGACTCCTTGTCATTGAAGGCCCCATTGCAATTACTCCTACCCCGGGTAGTCGTAACAATAAGCCTGTCACTGGTGCTCAAGCGCACAAGGTTTCTGTTGTAAAGTGGAAAGGGGGAGATCCCCAATTTTCACAGCAACAGCAGCAGCCACAACAGCAGCAAGGACAAGGAAATGCCCAGCAGGGCAACAACAAGAAGAAGCACAGTAAGTACTCTCAAGCTGGTCAGGAGAAACAAAAGCAGCGTAAGGCTGCTTATTTAGCAAACACAGATGAATCTGCTACTATATCCTTTATTTTCTCCACCCCAAATATATTCTCCCCTGCTGGCAAACCCACCTTCTCCACTACCATCAATTCTTGTCAACTCGCCCATACTCCTGGTGTGATGCAGTATAGACCACCTACATTCCCTCACACACAGAACACCATTTCTTTGGCACATCACATGAGTATTATGCCTACTTGCAAGACCATTCACACTTTGAATCCTGTGGCTAATTGTCACCTCCTCGCCCCCATACCATGGCAGCCTACATCAGCACCTGCCATTGCCATCTCTTTTGCAGTTACTTTTGACCAACCCAATGCAACTGTGGCATATATTTTAGCTCATAGCCCCTCCCCATACTCTACTAGTATGGATACGAACAGTCCTTCAAGCTTCAAACAGCTTAATCAATACATCACTCACCTGGACCTCCTTAAACCCAATTCTCACCCTCTTGAAGAGCAGCTTGAGGATTTTTCCACCATGACCACAAAAACATGGATGGAAATGGATAATAAGGACACTGTTTCACTTGGGAAGGACTACTATGACCAGTACCTGGGGGATGCTGGCGATTTTTGTTTCTTCAAGGAAGAATGGTCAGTTGACTCTCACTTTTACTATTCAAATGCTGATATGCGATATTCTTTGCCACAGAAAAACATGTCATATATGTGTTCATCTATAGTAGATAGTGAACAGACTATATTATCTGCTTTTCCTTCCACATTGTGTGATGATTGCAATAAGCCATCTGGAAAAGGTAAAGAGTGCAAACATAACCATTCAGGTTTGCCACCAGATCTATGGCTACTAGACTCAGAAGCTTCAGCTCATTTCACTTACAATATCGATGATTTTGTTGAATATCAGAAGTATCAGAAACCTAGATTCTCACAGACTGCATATGGAAAGGCACTTATTAAAGGTGAAGGTACTGTTATTGTTTCATTTAATGGCAACCCTGTACATTTATTGCTGGTGGTATACATGCCACAATGCAACTTTAAATTGATCTCAATGGGCACATTGCTCAAAGATTGTTGCATCACAATTGCAGCCTTTGTAGATTGCATTGATTTTATAGATAAATGTGCTAAAAAGACTATACTGTCTTTTTACTCACATGACTCAGATACCATGTTCTGGATTCACGCTCCATCTATCAATTCACATGCTCAAAAAGTCATGGCCTCTGTGGATTATGACCTTCTACATTGCTGCATGAGACACCCCTCAAAGAATGTACTCAAAGCTGTGCAAAAACATTTCAAGGATTTCCTGAATGTACAGATACCATCAAATGATAAAATTTGCCCTGGATGCCAATTAGGCAAACAATCCAATTGAGCATTCTCTCACACTGAGCAAAGGGCAACCACACCATTTAAGCTATTTCATTCAGACCTTAAATTATTTGAGGTGGAATCGTATTGCTGATCAAAATATGCCATCATCTTTTATAACAATTATACATTCATGGCATGAGTTACATATTTATGCTCCAAGGATCAGGCCCTTAAAGCCACCAAGCAATTCTTTTCGTATATCTGCACTCAATACAATGCCAACATTAAAGGCTTTAAGTCTGATACTGGAGGAGAATTTACCTCCAAAGCATTCATAGACTATTTGTGTGATAATGGTATACACATTCATCAGTCCACTCCTTATGCGCATCAAGCAAAATGGTCACACTGAGCGATTAATTCACACTTTAATGGATAAAGCTTAGTCAATGTGTTTTCATACTTGTCTACCTGATTTCTACTGGGAGTTTGTGATTTTACATGCAGCTCATATATATAATATCATGCCTATGAATAGACTTCAATGGTGTACTCCCCATGAGTTACTCAAGAGGGAGAAACCTTCTGTTTCATACCTTCGGGTTTTTGAATGTGGTACTTACAGTACACCTCCTTGTGCTCCTAGATCACCACCTACAGCCCCACCTCCATTACCACCTCATTGTGAGTGAATTTGTTGCCCCTCTATTCAACCTGGCAATATACATATATGGTGAAAGTTGGCATCCAACTGAGCAAGTCAAGGACATTGAGAAGGCTTCCACTTGGAAGAAGTTAGTTGGTGAAGGAACTTTTGAGGTGCCAGAGACTCCTACTGTCCCTAGTGGCCTACCTCCATCTCCTACACCCTCTGAGGATGATGTAGAGCAGATCACCAATGAAGGGGGAGATGCTTTAATTAGTTATCTCTGCTCTTGCACAATTCCATTTGCACAAACCTCCAATTCTCCCAATTATAGGGAATGGTCCTTAAAGGATATAAATAAATTACCTGCCACAAAACAATCTGAATGGTGGAAGACCTATGACACAGAGTTATCAATGCTCAAGCAATGTAAAGTATGGAAAATAGTTGATTGCCCTCAAAACTGCAAGATTATAAAGAATTGATGGGTCTTTGATGTCAAGTCTGACAGCCAGAAATGTGCATGATTAATAGTGAAAGGTTTCTCACAAGTCGAAGGATTAGATTATGATCAAATATTCTTGCCTGTTGTGTGGTTTGAAACTGTGCAATATATGTTCACTTTAGCCACTATAAATGGCTGGCACCTATCAGGACTAGATGTCCATTCGGCCTATCTATATGGCATTTTAGAAAAAGAACTCTATATGGAATTTCTAGAAGGATATGTCCTCTCAAATCTCAAAGGCAAAGTACTCAAACTCCTTTGCGCCATTTACGGTCTTAAACAAGCCAGAATTACATGGTGGTGCACACTTGATGCTTCCATGAAGGAACTAGAATTTGAATGGCTTAGAACAGGTGCCAGTCTGTTTGTGTACAAGCAAGGAAATGGTATAGTACTTGCAATAATCTATGTCAACGACACAATCTTTTGCAGTCCCTCAAAGAGCCTAGTTGAAAGATTTAAGGCTGCTTTCATGAAAAAGTGGGAATATTGCAATCTTGGAGAATCTACTGAATTCCTTCAAATGAATATTTGTTGAAAAGGTCACTGCATTATAATAGACCAGCAGAATTACCTCAACAAAGTGTTGGAACAAGCCAGTACACATACCTTTACCACAGGGATACTATCCAGCGAAAAATGATGGTTTTTTGAATTCTCAGCTTTGTACTCACTTTTAAACTGTTATTGGATCATTGTTATATCTTATGATTGGCACACAGCCAGATATTTCATATGCTGTAACACAACTTGCTTGTCAATCTGCCAATCTATTACATGAGCATCTCGAGAAGGCTCTATGTATTTGCCGCTACTTAGTAGACACTAGTGATTATTTACTAGTATATGATGGTGATTTTGGCAAAGGCATTATTGCCTGTACTGACTCTGACTGGGGTCAAGATAAAATTACTGGTCACTCACAAACAGGTTATTACCTTAAGTTAGTGAATGGAGTGTTTTTGTGGAATTTACATTTACAAAAAAACACAGCATTGTCTTTTACTGAAGCAGAATATATGGCTTTGAGCGATTGCACTCACCAAGTCATATGGATTAGACAGATGTTCAAGGAAATTGGGTATAATCTAAAACCCATTCCCATCTGTGGTAACAATCAAGGATTACTATTCATAGCTGAAAATCCAGTCACTGAAAAACGATCAAAACATATTCTTATCAAGTACCACTTTGTATGTGATGTAGTAATGACTTTCAAGCAAGTCAATCTATTCTATATCCTTGGGGATGATAACCCAGTAGATATGTTCATTAAGAACCTCGGATATGTCAAATTCGAGAAGTTTAGATCTCAACTTGGTTTGGAATTTTGTAATCTCACCTTTTCTTTAGATTAAGCAATTGGTTTTATGTATTCTATGTCTAGATTTACTACAGTATATCAGACAAGGGGGAGTGTTGAACATTACACTATTTATATATGTATATTAGTTCACATGATCCATATATGTAGATACAAACTCAGCTGTACTGAGTTCTAATTGATCTTTGACTTGAACTATCACATCCCAGCAAGTGTCTCACTACCAAGGTATGTAGCTGTGCTAAGCTCTGTCATTATATGCCAGCTTCAACAGATACTGCAAAAAATCTAGGACACCTGAGATCATTTGTTCACAAATCCAGGAAGGCCAAAGTAACCCCTGATCTCCTCACAGATCTAAAACAGATGAGCAATTCCAATGCACACTGGATATTGAGGGATCTCCAAAGACTCCCAAAGTATAAGAAGGCATCAACTAGAAAGGAGTGAAACTCCCTCAAGGTACCTGTAATCCTGAGGATGTCTGATGGCACTAGTGCAGAAGTCAAAGCACTAATTGATTCCAGCTGCACAGGATCTTTGATCCATGAGAAGTTCATGGCTGAGAAGGGGGTAGTAACCCATATTCTCCCTTGGCCAATGTTGGCATACAACACAGATGGATTATTAAATGCCTCAGGAAAGATTAAAAAGTTCGTCATCATTAAAATGCAGATCAAGGATCATAAGGAACAACTGGCCCTTGCCGTCACAAATCTAGGCCCAAACATGGTCTTTTTGGAACACAATTGGCTGAAAGCCCACAATCCCAACATAGACTGGAAAATGGGCCAAATCTTATTCTGATGTGAGGAAAATCACATGCTTCAATTGAAAAGCTGTGACAACAATGATGAAGAAGACACCAAATTTATCCTGCATGATGGAGACAGGCTATTCAAAATTGATACAGAAAGTTACCTCTGAAATACTGCAACCAACATAGCCACTCGAGACTTCGTGGCTAAGAAAAAGAAAACCTTTGAAAAAACAGCTCCCAAATATATCCACGACTATGCAGATGTATTTGCCAAAAAAAAACTTTGATGAGCTCCCTCTACGATGACCCTGGAATTACACCATTGAGCTTCTACCAGAAGATCACACAGTGGACTGCAAAGTCTTACCCACTAAACTTGGGAGAACAAGAAGAGCTGGACAAGTTCCTCAAAAAAAATCTAAAGTTGGGACGCATCCACCCCTCCAAGTCTCCCTTCGCTTCAGCATTCTTCTTCATAAAAAAAAGGACAGCTGTCTTCACTTTGTACAAGATTACCGAAAGTTGAATGATGTTACAAGATGGAACCAGTATCCTCTTCCCTTGATAGCCAAATTGGTAGACAAACTCAAATCAGCTAAATATTACACCAAATTTGATGTACAATGGGGATACAATAATGTATGGATGGCCGAAGGAAACAAGTGGAAAGCAGCCTTCAGGACCAACTGAGGGCTCTTCAAACCCCTGGTGATGTTCTTTGGGCTGTGTAATTTGCCAGCCACCTTCCAAACAATGATAAACTTGTTGTTCCGAGACCTAATCAATTGAAAAGTCATAGTGGTCTACATTGACGACATTATGATCTTCACCAGAACCCTTGAAGAACACTGGAAGGTGGTATGTGAAGTGCTACAAATTCTGCAAGACAGCTACCTATACCTGCAACACAACAAATGCAACTTTGAAGTTCTGGAAACAGAATTTCTAGAATTGGTAGTATTGCAAAATGAAGTCAAAATGGACGAAAAGAAGGTAGCAGCAATCAAAGACTGGCCAGTCCCCACCTCAAAGAAGATCCTTAGAGGATTCCTAGGATTCCTGAACTTTTACCACCAATTTGTAAAGAACTTTGCACAGATTGCCTGCCTACTTAGTAGTCTCATATTGGTAAAGAAGGACTTCAAATGGTCACCAGCATGCCAACAAGCCTTTGAACAGCTCAAGAAGACTGTGTTCATAGCCCCAGCTTTGGCAATGCCTACTGATACTGACCCATTTCACATTGAAACCGATGGATTAGGAATTGGAGTAGGAGTAGTCCTATCATAGCACCAAGAAGGAACATGGCATCCAGTAGCATTCATATCGAGATCACTTAATGACACAGAACAAAACTACCATACTGCAGACCTTGAAATGCTAGCTGTAATCTTCGCTCTCCAAAAGTGAAGACAATACCTTCTTGAAGCAGTTCACCCTATTGAGGTGCTAATGGATTACAAGAACCTTGAGTTTTTCTGAAAGCCCCAAGACCTATCCTGCTGTCAAGCCAGATGGCAGCAAATCATCTAGGAATACAAATTGTCTTTCAACTATAGATCTGGCAAAACAAATCCAGTAGATCCTCTGTCTAAGAGGCCAGATTATGAGAAAGGGGTAAACACCGACAATAAACAACAGATCCTGTTACCCGATTCTCTTTTCACTACTAAAAGTGGTAATGAGGCTGCTGAGTGCCCTTCCACTTAGGTTGTGATCAAGGCTGTCGCTTCTTCGAGCATCCTAGACCATGTCAAAAAGCTACAATACAAGCTAGAATGCTTTGTAAAAGAAAGACTCGAAAAAGCTAAGTTGCCCTGGACGAAGAAAAACAAGCTGGTGAGATGGAAGGACCTCATCTACATTCCAAATGATACCAAGCTAAGAGAGGAGATCATCAAAGCCAATCATGATCATCCGATTTCAGGTCATCCTCCAATGGTGGTAATTAAGGGGATTCCTTGATAGTATCGACAAGTCAGGGGACAAGTCAATCAAAGAAGCAATCTAGGGGTTTTCTAACCGTGGGGCGAGTAAGACGAGAGAAGCAAGTAGATTGCTAGGCGACGAGATACAAGGTAGCTCGAAGGAGGTCTAAACTAGCGATCTAGATAGCACTTGAGTTGATTATATACGCAGTCTCCTTGCGCACGAACCATAGTAAGAAATGCGAGAGAGACTATAAAAGAAAAGGTTATGCATTACGGATCAAAGGAAGACGCATAACGGAATAAAAGGAAACCTGAAAAGGAAGGATGCGTAATGATGAAGAGCGGAACACACGGCTGACATATCGCGGGAGAATCAATGAGACAAATATGGTAAGAGGAAGCGCCATGAGTATGGAGGCAAATGAAGAAGCCCAAGGTGAAGAAAAGAAATGAAGTCCAATGGGTGTCCTAGGATGTGTCGTATGAGAGGACCTAGGACTGATGGTAGTACATGGATTGAGCATAGGTGAAAGAGAAGTATGAAGAAAAGAAAGAGTTGTAACAATATCCATATATACTAGTTTGCTCTTTATGCACACCAACAAAATGGTTGCACTGAGCAATTAATTTGCACTTTAATAGACAAGGCTTAGTTAATGTGTCTTCACACTTGTCTGCCTGATTTTTATTGGGAGTTTGCAATTTTACATGTAGCTCACATATACAATATCATGTCCATGAATAGACTTCAATGGCATATTCTCCATGAGCTACTCAAGAGGGAGAAACCTTCTGTTTCATACCTTCAGATTTTTGAATGTGATGTATATGTGCATCTTCTTGATAAGACACAAAAAGGCAAGCTGCAACCTAAATCACAGCTAATGGTATACTTAGATATTGCCTCTGAGAGTTTGCAGAACTATTTGTTCTTGTGACCTAATAACTCTCTACACACTTCAACACATGCCATCTTTGATGAGAACTTATGTATTCCCCAAGTACTCAAGAGCTAAGCCACATTGGCCAATAAGTCATGCTCTAAGGAAACCTCATCCAACAGAAGAACATACTTCGAATTCCTCTGACTTTGAAAATACTCAGGTACCTATTCCACCATGTTATGAGCTTATCATGAATGACAAATCCACAAGGCTCAGTGCTACTTCACAAGCTACATATGTCCTGGCTCAAGAAGAGAGTATGGAGTCTTCTCCGTTCAACTCAGTTTACAAGGGCCAAATGATCCAGGCAATGACTATCGAGGTAAACAAGATGGATTAGACTGGATTTCCAGTCATAAAGTATCTACTTATATACTGTACAGGCTCGCGCACAGACCATGCTATGCGTGGGAGGGATTACCATAAATAGACTAATGGATGCCACAATCATGAGAGTGAGATAATAAAAATGAAAGGGGCTGTGTAAAAAGAGTGGAAATTAAAGGGGCAAGGTTACCATGAGGTATGATGTCATTAGCTCTAGGCCTAGTCATGTGATGGTTACCACGGTCATGTGCACAGATCACGTGACTGAGAAAAGAAAAGATGTAAGTCTGAAAAGTTTGAAAATGTTCATATTATAACACTACCTCCTTTTTATGACTTGAATTCCAGGCAAGTCATGGTTGGTTTGGCTATGGTAAAGTTCTCGTAGGGAGAGAAAAGTGAGGTGAAGGAAGAAGCTGTGAGTCCATGGAGTTTATGTGGAGCAGAGGGGTTTGATTTATGGAATCCAGCAACTGCCAGAGGGGCAGGATTGATGATATCTGCTAATTCCCATGTGCGATCAGTTTCATTGTATCCTCTCCAATGTACCAGATATTCCAACTTCCTATTTTTTAAACGAGACAAGGCTATGTAGTCCACCTCGAATTGCTCTTCTCCTTCTTGGTCTATTTCAATCACATCAGGTTGGACTTTAGGCTGTTCAGGTAATGTTTCCTAACAAGGTTTTACAGTGACTCACAAAATTGTCCCAATGTTTTGTACATTTTGATTGTTTATGGAATATATCTAGAACACAAACAGATATAAAGAAAGTGTTGGTGTATGAATGGAGCTACCCACCCTGGGCTATGTGCCCAAAAAGGAATTATGTAATTTGGATCAGTAACCATGGAGATATATGCAATTCAAAACTAATACTCATTGGGACAATTATGTGAGTATGTATTTGATATATCAGAATCTGATGCTCCACTGTTGCTATGGCAACAAATCATCTACTGATTGTTACTATGGTGATGTTATATGTCATAGGACCTATAG
>JBBPQZ010000708.1:0-12688 GCA_038092795.1 Boletus rubissimus | reverse complement strand
GCATGAGTGCGACGGGGAGGGAATTTGAATTCATAAACATGGATGCTGCGGTTGCGAAATTTCTGCAAGGGGGTTTGAATGCAACCCATGAAAATGAGAGAAATGGACATACACTTGAGATCGTTTCAGACGGAATGCGCGAGCGAGCCAGTGTGCGATGACGGCAGATAGACCTGTGATGACCATAAAGAAGATGGGGATGACCCATAGCTGGCGTAGTTTGGCTGGGAGTGGTATGAGAAGAGTGGTGGGAGAAATAATTAGACATGCCTGGTGTTAGGAAAAAGGCGACTTTTGAAAACAGGAGAGCGGGTGTGAAAAGAGCGATATTAATGTGATTGAGGACCTGAAGAGGTTGAGCAATGTCAACAGGGAAATATTCAGACATACCTTGGAGGTGGGTTTATCGACGATGCCCTTAAATGAGAGCGTGAAACCAGCGAGACATAGGAGAAAGACCTGGAAAATAGACTGGGACGGGTGAGCGAGGGATTCACGACCTCAACTGAGTGGCTTACCTGGAATACGGTGAAGAGAACGCCCTGGATGGGTACACCTGCTACGCGCATGATGGCTGCACTATCATGACCTCGTACGCAGTCGGCTTAAATATACTCATTCAGCTTGCGGATCCCACGTGGCCGTGCCGAAAATTACCAGTGCTGCCGCGATTACTTGACACGACCTCCCAGGGGGCCGAAACGGAAAGCATCACAAAAGCAACAGTCGCAAGCTGGCAGCTCCAAAGGAAGTAAAGTCAAGAACGTTGAGCAGAACGAACAAACAAGCCGAACAACGTCGACACGCGCAGTGGGCCACGAAACGATGAAAGGTCGATATGAAATGAGGCAATGAAGTAGTACCTCCCCCTAGTTACAACTTACTGGCCCCCTCTTAGTTCGTCATTCAGTTTTTCCTGTATATTTTTGTTATCAGTTGCCAGTCATCGTTGGTCGTACAGCTAGTACTACGTAAGTTCTACTTCTTTCCGTACTTATTCTACTCAGCTGATCGTTCCCCTCTCATAACCATGCTCGATTCATCAATATTGACTATGTTCGCTCGCACGCCTCATGATTAATCGATCAATCGAATTAATGTCTCGGCGGACTCTACTGACATGATCCCAGGAGGCCTCTTACACGTGCTTACCTTTCGTTCCGGAGCCCGAGCAAGTCAAAATCCGTCCAATCGTAATCCAACAGTATCGTTTTGTCGACATCCTCGGCATATCTTGTGGCCCGGTCGTACAATAGACTCGTGTTCGTCCGAACCCAACGAGAACTGTCCTGTGATGTGATGTTATTCGGCTAGACGCCATACGTACGTAGTAACCTCAATGGCTTATGTAAGAAGCAGCATTCACCATAATCACAGCATTCGCCATAATCACGCGATAACGCGACCCACGTGATCACCGCGCCCTGTTCCCCTTGTCTTCTGACGTTCATCATCGTCGCTACCAACGATGCCGGCCCGGTCGACCTCCGTCGCGGACGCCCTCCCAAAAATTTTCGACCAAGTCCAAACGACGACCGCAAACCACCAAAAGAATGTCGTCGCACTTCACAAGGTCCACGTCGACGCTGCCACGTTCACAGAATCCATCCACGGTGGGAGAAGCATCAAACTGACCGGCGAGCGTCTCTTTGAAGACACCTTCATCGAGCTGCTTTGTCGCGTTATCGTAGTAAAAAAGGGTGTCTCTCAGGCTGATAGAATCGTCAAGTTTGTTGGCGCATATATCCTTTATTTGAATATGAAAGGTGCGCACGGTTGGCTTTTGCGGTAGGTCGCGTTATACGTTGTGTTTAGCCCAAGAGACAAAGAAAGAAGAGGAGGAAAACGATGATGACGACGACGATACCACCACCGCCCGTTTTGTCGCGCGCCTCCTCAAATTCCTCCTCAAAGGATTCGTCGCAAAGGACAAGATCGCCCGATACCGTTGTGTGCATATGCTCACCTCGATGGTTGCTCACCTCGGTGAAATTGAGTACGCTCCTTTTCATGTCACCCACAGCCTATAGTGACTCTCTTTTACAGCGAGGATATCTACCACATGCTCAGAGCAGCCCTCATCGAGCGCGTGCATGACAAAGAGACGCACATTCGCGTACAAGTAGCCGTCGCGCTCTCCAAATTGTGTGGCTCAGAAGATCCCTCCGACGTCGAAGAAGATGAGCATACCGCCATCGACGTCCTTCTCGATACTCTCAGCTGTGATCCCGCCGCGTACGTATGCTTTGTTCAGTTATCACCGACATCTTTCTACCCAAACCAACCCCAATAGTGAAGTCCGCCGCGCAGCCCTCTTAAACATTCCCATCGCAAAACATACCCTCCCCGCCATTCTCGCCCGTTCGCGCGATACCGATGCAGTCATGCGTCGCCTCATCTATTCCGCCGTGCTCGAAAAAAACTGTACCGCCCCGGATGGCTCTGCCATGGGTCCTCTCCACCCGCGCGTACTCACCATCGCCCAAAGGGAGCTCATTATCCGGAATGGACTTGGGGACCGTGAACCCACAGTCCGGGCCGCGGCAGGGTCGCTCCTCGGTGCCTGGGTCGATGTCGTGAGGGGGTCGGCAAAGGCCGAGGAGGGATGTGATGTGATGGACGATGTCTTAGCACTTCTTGGCTTATTTGACCTCAACGAGAATACGGTCGCAGAAGACGCGTTGCTGAGCATATTTGCCACACGCATCGATATATTTGACCAACTCGAATTCAAAGGTGCGTATATGCGCTCTTGCCTAGCCGGAACACGAACTCATTCGACCCGCGACGCGCACACAAGACGCTTTTTGGGATACGTTGAACCCTGAAAAGGCATTTTTAGCGCGTGTATGCGTGGAGCACTGTATCGCGACCAATGATCAGGCGAAGTTGGAGGCATCCCTCCCCGTCGTAACTCATCTCGCATTCCGGATCCAAAGTGTATATAACAAATACCAAGAAGACCTCGATGCGGTCTCGCAAGAACGTGCGCTCCGTGGCCTCGATGCCAACGAACGCCTTGACGACCTACTCCTCGATGCCGAATTCGTGATTGGAGAGATGCTCAAGCTTGCGGTGAATCTCGACTATGCGGATGAGATTGGGCGGCGAAAGATGTTCCAACTCGTGCGGGATATGATTGGGCAGGAGAGTTTACCAGAGGGGTTGGTGGCGCGGTGTTTAGATGTATTGAGGATGTTGTCACCAAGCGAGAGGGATTTGATTCGGGTGGTTGTCGAGGTGGTACATGAATTGAGAGATGAGCGCGAGGGAGAGGACGAGGATGGGGGGAGAGAGAAGGACGGTGAGGGAGATGACGGGAACGAGGACGATGCCAACCCAAGTATTGTCAAGGCACCCAAGGGGCCAAAGCCTCCAAAGGAACTCAACCCTGAAGAACAGGCCCGGGCAGACGCGCTTGACCTTCGGTGTTTGTCCCTCTGCATAGGTATGCTGGAGCGCGTGAATGGGGTACGTCAGCCCCTTCACTCTCGGAGCTATTACTGAGAGATAATGTGTTCAGACATTTGAAGAGAACTCGACGTTGGAAGGCATCCTGGGTGAACTCATCGTACCTGCCGTAAAGCGTAAGGAGCTCGCACTCCGTGAAAAAGGGCTCGTGTGTCTCGGGTTGTGTTGTCTCATTGCACGCGTAAGCCCTATTTTCCTTTTTTTTTTTGCTGTCCCTGACACACGGTGCTTAACTGAACGTCGATCTCTAGCGTATGGCTCTCAATTCCTTCCAGCTCTTCCTCTCACAAGTGCAATCCTCCCCTGAAGTTCTCAAGACGCGCGTGTTACAAATCATGTTCGACATGTTGATGGTGCACGAAGGCGATTTCTTGGGAAAGGGTGGAATTGGGGTACGTTTTGCGCTTTTGCTCTCATTCTCACATCATCATCGGGGTAACGACGCTGATCCAATGTATGTCTTTTGGTGATGGGTAGAGTGAACGCATCGTCGAGTTTTTACTGCACGTACTCAATGGGGAAGATGCAGAAAAGGTTCAGGCGTTGTTGTGCGTTGGGCTTGCGAAGCTCGTGTTGGCGGGGATGATTTCGGACGAGCGGGTATGTGTTACCATCCACCTGGAATATCTGGATGGTGTCTTTTGACGATGGATATGTACCACGTGCATGATAGGTCTTGAAGAGTCTCGTGGTGGCCTATCTCTCGCCTGACACGGCCGAGAATCAAGAGCTGAGACAGTGTCTGGCATATTTCTTCCCCGTATATTGTTATTCGTCGAGTGTAAACCAGAAGCGGATGCGTCAGGTACGTTGGACCGGCCTTTTGCTCTCATTCTGACTTTTGACACTCTCGTTTCTGATTCTCGTTTCTCTCTTTGATTTACGCTTGGGCTCCCTCTTCAACACGAACGTAGATATCGGTACCGATATTCGAACAACTCACAGTGGCGACGCGAGATTTGGACGAAGATCAAGAAATGGTATCGCCTGCGCAGATTATAGGGATGTTTATCGATTGGACAGATCCGCAAAAAGCCATGTAAGTGTTTATTTCGTGCGCGCACCTCAGCGTAGGGTATGGATTGTGTGTGAAATGACGTGTGTAGCGAGGTGCAGGGCCAAACGATCGACGACGAGGTACATATTGATCTGGCAGAGGATATTCTCAAGCATTATTCAACGATGATATAGAAAGTATATCGCCTCACGTCTTGTTTTTGGTGCTACTGGCCACTGTAACGTAGAGGAAGACAAGAAGGCGTTGTGTCAGGTCCTGGGACGGTTGCACCTCCCCGAGACGGTAGACAACGACAAGATCCGAACGGTTAAGTTGTTGGTACACAACGCCTTTACGGTACGTTCTTATCCTCTCCTTCTCCCCTCTTCCACACGCGTAACCCCCTATCCATGCGGTGCTGCAGCGCCGACCAATCCGAGACGTCTCTGCACGCAACGCCCTCACCAAGTTCGACGCAGCGATCAGCAAGAAATATGCAAACAGCTGTCCAACTTTAGCGAAGAAGAATATCGACAACTCGAACAACTCGAAACGTTGTTCAAGTTCTTGGATGACATTATACCGTTGGAGGATGGGGAGGAGATAGAGATCCCGATGAAGTCGAGAGGGCGCAAACGGTACGTTATGCGTGTCACCATAAGTGGTGGCTTTAACAACATGCTGATGGGGACGTGGGTATAGGCGATCGGAGAGTGTGATGACGGCGACGACGGCGAGCAGTGTGGCGGAGGATGGGAGTGTCGGATCTGGGACATCGGATGCGAGGAAGGCTTCGAAAGGCAAGGGGAAGCAGAGCAAGTGCGTGTCCTGCCGTCTTGTGCTTTCGTCAATTGCTGAGAGTGGATGACTGACGTGCTAGACGACGGAGGGTATCGAGCTCGGACGACGATGACGACGACGAGCTGCCCGAGGGATATGTGACGCCTGCGCCAGCGAGGACGCTTCCAAAGAGGGCCGCGTGAGTGTCCCTTGTCTTCTTTTAAATCTTTGTAGGGGGTGGAGGAGCTGATTGAGATGTAGATCGGTGAAGAAGGTGGTGCCTGTGCAGAACGTTTCCGATGACGAAGACGAGGAGGAAGAGGAAGAGGAGGAAGAGGAAGCGACACCTGCACCTGCACCTGCCTCGAGACGACGTGACGCACGCGCGCGGTATGTCTCTCCCTGCACTGATCGTTCTATTCCGTTTTGGTCTGACGATTATGGTCAGAGGGGATGAGTGATGCGATGAGTTTTTAGGGGGTGTTGGGATCTGAATCTATATATCTATGTATGTGCGAGTCTCAAGAACGGGGCTTTGATTTGTCTGTTTTACGGTATTCGTGTTGTGCTACGTAGTGATCGTGTACAAGTATTGGACGACTTCGCACCTCTGAGATTCCTAGATCGGTCTTGGTGCTGACTGTTTCGCTGGTGTCTGTCACGAACTTGGCCACTTCTGCAAGCCATAGGCCGCTCTCGTTGCCCTACTCATCCCCCCTGCCAATCCCTCGTCCCAGTATGACAGTCCCACAGTCACCGACCTCATTTATAAGCTTCAAATTCGGAGGTGCTGCACCCAGTACGTGTGAGGGTGCAGTGTGCAATACTCACTACGGAGTGGACGTCTAGCTCCAAAGTTCGTAGTAGGTTAATAGACGATTATTCGCCTGACCATAAGACGTGTTACACCACCCACCGAGTGCTTCCGCTATTCTTTTTCTTTCGTAGACTGTACGTTTTGCATTCACCTACGGCTGCGCAAGTGATATGGGCAGCAAGTATGCCAAAAAGATAAGAGACTCACAAGCGCTGAAGGCTGTGTCAGTTGATTCACATTCTGATCGATAAGACAAAATGGGCATATTTATGTGTGCCATCAGGAAGCCGGGTGTCGTTGTGCCCCTTGACCTTGCACTCTCACTATCCTGCCTATACCCGTGTGTTGTGGATAACCATGCAGTCGACGGGAAACGGTACGTACTAGTCATGGGCGAGCACCTATAATGACCGCCCGCTGACTTCCAGATGACTCGAAAACAATTGAAATCGATGGTCAACATCCAATACGCTCAGTCTTCTTCTTCGAGGATGGCAAGCAAGTGTGGAGTGGCGGTGATGAAGGGATGCTTCGACGATGGCGAGTAGATGACGGACACGAGGTTGGCGAACCAATTCGAACCGAAGAGGCAGAAATCTATGCTGCTGTGCTCTCGCCAGATCGCAAATGGTTGGTGTGTGGACTCCGGCGTGTAAACTTGAGCGATGATGGCAGCACGAATGTAAGGGTGTGGGATGCGCACACCCACGAAAAGGTCCTGGACATCAATGGTCACACAAACACAGTATTCTCGGTCGACATCTCCCCCGACTCGACCAAACTTGTGACGGGCTCGGCCGACAATCTCGCGTTCATCTGGAACCTGAGGACAGGCGAAAAGCTTGTCGGGCCACTGCAGCACGACAGTTGGGTGATGACAGTGCGATTCTCCCCAAACGGTGACCGCATCGCCACCGCTACGGGCGAAAACCCCGATGCGAAGTCGATCCGGATCTACAACAGCGAGAATGGCCAACAACTGTTCGACATCCCTTTTCGGTTCAAGCCATATTTATCGTCATGTCTCACCTGGTCGGCTGATGGTCATCAACTCTTTGCTGCCGCGTGCAGTCAAGTCAAGTGTTTCGATACGTCTTCAGGATCCTTGCTCAGTGAATGGTCCGTTCCTGGGTCTGCACGGAGCACTTCCGTCGCCTTATCGCACAACCAAAAATTTATTGTCGTCTCTGCACACGATACACTATCGTTTTGGGACGCCTATTTGCACGAGCAAATTGGGACGGTTATAAACCACCCAAGCACAGTTTGGTCCATCGCGCTCTCCCCCAACGACGACTGCATTGCGACCGGCGAACAAAACGGAAAAATTACCTTGCGGAGTCTTCGTGCCATCCTACCAGGCTCGTACTTTACGATAGATGTAAGTGACCAACTTGGCAATGTTGTCGAGCCTAATAGCCCATGGGCTACTCCCTTTTTTTCTCACATCGTGAGTACAACCGAACATCAATTGCTTCCTTGTTCTAATCTTTTGACAGCATCGCAGCTGCCGCTTATGCATCTCAATAATGCGACATTCGAATCGTGGGCGCAGGGCGACTTGACTCGCGTCGAAGAACTGTTGACAGAAGAAATCCTACATCCCTCGAACCCTTTTCACCATGCATGCGCACTCGCTCACCGTGCTCTTGTGCGGACCCGTTCGCGACAGTGGAATATGGCCATCGACAACGCTAAACAGGTAATTTTAGGTCATCTGTTGTCACATCTCGTGCTGATATCACCCGCCAAGTCTATCGAGGTTCAGCGATCCGTCATTGGTCATATCGCACATGCAATGGCCCGTGCTGGAAATGGGGAGTACGAGTCGGCCATGCGTATATTTGATCTCGTGTTCACTGAGTGTCTCCCGACTGAAAATAGGTTTCTGTTGTTGATCAAGGTATGCGCCCGTGATCCTCGTCGCTACTTGTATTGATTTTTCATTTCACTCAGGCGATCATTCTGTTTGAATGCGGAAAACACGACGATGCTATTTCGCGGGTAGATGACTTGATCGATATAGTGGATGACAAGTCGATATATATCATTGTCCAGGTATGTAAACGGTAGGACCACCGGAAAGCAAGGTTGATCGTCCATTGTACAGGCTCAAATGTTCCTCCTACTTAGAGGCATGTCGTTGAGAAAAGGAGACAACGAACGAACAATGGATTTGCTCACGCGTGCGCAGCAGGCCATCCCATTCCAGAAAGATCCTCACCTGGTAGTCATTTCACTCGTAAGCTGTTCTCTTTGAGTTCCTCTACAAACGCGTCAACTGTACTCGAAAGATCTTTGGATGGGACTTTGACAGACTTGCTCTCGCGATCCAGTTACATGTTCAAGAATTTATCAAACAATTGGAAGACAATGGCGATGCGGCAATGGAGTCCCAGAGTGCTAAAGAAGCAATTGTACGATACTCTACTGCATTGTCCCTCAATCCGTCGAACCCTGCGGGTCTCCTTGTTAAACGAAGTAGAGCCCGAACAATACTGGGGCTGTGGGAGGATTCGTTGACAGATGCAGATGAGGTAGGGCTTTTCGCTCTGTGGTGTCTGGCAATCCTGAATTCAATCAATGCAGGCAGTCAAGGCAGACCCTCTGAGTCCATGGGGGTACGAGAGAAGACATGGGGCATTGCATGCTTTGCAGCGCTATGATGAAGCAATTGGTGCATTCACTCACATGCTCTCACTTATCAAGAAGTCTGACGATGAAGACATCCGTCGTAAGTGTCATCTTACCAGCATTCAGGCAACTCCACAACTTAGATGGCACAGAGTTAGGCGAGAAATACGTATCACCCTCCCGGTCGGAGACGGTCATCGACAACGTCGTCCGTGGGGTCTTCAGGATATGCCCACTCGTCCTCATCGACGTCCAGAGTGGTCGTTTGTGCGACGGCACGGTACGAATGCATACATTCAAGTCGGAAACACAATTCAAGGAACTCGTTTCTTCCATGACGGAGGAATTGGACGACAGACGGATTCTGCGGGTGGCGGCGAAATATTTCGAATATGTGATGTTTTCGCACGTATGGGAGGGGAAGGAGCCTTCGTTCCAGGACGTCAACTTGGTCAACTCGATATGGGATTTGGATTCGTCCCCACTGAACATGAAGCTGCAGAAGTTCTGTTCGGTGGTTCGCACGGACGGATATCGGTGGGCATGGAGTGACACATGTTGTATCGATAAGACGATCAGCACCGTGTTGAACCAGTCACTCACGCTGATGTACAAGTGGTACGAGGCATCTGCAGCCACGCTTGTCCTTCTTGCGAGTGCACCGTCTCCTTCGGCCATTGGCAATCTCACGGACAGTACCTGGATGACGCGGGCCTGGACTGAGCAGGAGCTTCTTGCACCGAAGGTGATCCGGTTCTACGACTGCAACTGGAAACTATACGTCGGTGACACTCGTGCCAACCACAAGGAGTCGCCTGAGATCATGCAGGAGCTCGCGGATGCCATTGGCATTGCTCGCGAAACGATCTCTACTTTCAACCCTGACAACCTCAGCATCCGAGAGAAACTTCGATTGGCCTCGACACGTAATGCGACGGTAGAAGAAGACATCGCGTACTCTCTGATTGGTATTTTTAAAAGTGATATCCGGCCACACTATGGAGAAGGAGATGCGGCGCTGGGTCACCTACTGGAGGAGATCGTGGCTCGGTCGGGCGACGTGACAGTGCTTGCCTGGACAGGCAAGTCTTCGCCGTATAACAGCTGCCTTCCCGCCACCCTTGCCGTTTATAGTCAAGTGCCATGTGCTTTGCCTGTGATCGAAGACGCTGACATGGAGATGTGCGTTGCAGCATTGAGAGGCGAGCTATCTCGGACAGATGCTATCCTAATACATGACCGAGTCACCCGTTTACCGCCAGCACGGTTTGCCAACCGCCGGCTATACCTTCCATGCATCATCTTCGCAGTCAGAAGGCTCGGTGTACAAGATTTTGGGAACAGTGAAGAGAATCGGTACCGTGCTCGGGTATCAGGGATCGGCAATGTGGAATTCAAGACATCGGACAGGCTCTCGCTGACAGAACCACGCAAGTTCGTTTTTGCACATCCGTGGATTCGTGATCTGCGCGATCCCCTCGACGGGTTCACGCGGGAAAGTGGATCGGATAGTGATGAGTCCGAGTCCGATTCAGAGGCCGAGGCTGGATCTGCGCCAACTTCGCCATTGCATGCTTTACCTGCCGCCACAATGGATGACTATACTCGAGCATTGCGGCTGGTCGCTCGTCTGCGACAGCCATTCCATGCGCTGTTGCTGGAGCAACAATCTAACGGGGAATTCAAGCGAGTCGCTGCTGAGCACGAAATCATTGTTCCGGGACTTGAACGCTGGGTCGGCAATATCCGTACTGAAGTCGTGGAGATATTGTGACACAGTCATCGGGTTCTATCATTTGTGTTTGTCTTCGTTGTCGCATTGCTTTCTCGTCGTCTCTTCGCTGTCGTGCTCCTCTCTATCCCATCGTGTAGTTCTCAAAGTTTAGCTGCCTCATGACTGTCGATACCCCACACTGCACTGCTATCCAGTATACTGCCGATCATCTCTATGACACTATCAGTAAATCGATGCGTTTGTTACGATTAGATTGTATCGTAGCGGCGCCAAGGCGCCAGTCCCCGACTCCAGTACAAGCAGATAGGTCCGACTTTTGTTTAACTGCAATTGTACATACAACAAAATGGACAACTATGTGATTGATGATGAGATCTTGAGAAACCAGCGCCACCTCGCTTCGGCACTTTGTGCCTGCGCTCAGTGGCACATTGGTCATTCGTCAGTCACAAAAATCTGTTCGCTTGCAGGCGCCTGACTGTTTGCTGCAGATGAAAACACTACCATCGGTTCGCGCCTCGCATTATCAGTTCCTCGGCACCTGTGTTACAAATTTTATTTCTCTCAAATTTGTAATCAAAACGGAGCTTTACGTGCCACGTACAGCGCGTAGAGCTCAATTTTGTCTATTCTTCCTCGTCCTTTCAGCGCTGAGGTCAAATTAGATACAGTTCAAAGTCGATTGGCATGAGTGTCCCTGGGGTTGCTGGCGAGAGCGTGCATGCACAACAATGTCCTCGACAAAATGTGTGCTCGTGGGACTAACCTCGACTTCTTCTGTATACCGATCTCGGCACCTGAGATGGTCAATCAGTATGATCATGATGAGCCATGTGTGAAACCAGGTGACAGCAGGGATCCTTGAACCAGATGTTCAATGCTGCTAAAAAGCACTTTGGGCATGACCTCATGGTGACTCATGGTGCAACCAGACCCGAAATCTTCGAGCATAGAAACCAACTTTTGTTGCTCGACCCCAGCTCCAGACATAACAAGTCCAATTGCGCCCGCCAAACGAGCATACAACTGTACTGAATACGGAAAGGCGATGTAAATATAAATAAACATAAATGTAAAAACCAACATTTACCGCCAAACGGGAGTCGTAAGTGGTCCCCATAGGCCCTCTACAGTCGACTCCCTCCTATCGTATACCCCACATAACGCATAACCTCTCATATCGCATACATTTTTGCATTTCCCGAGTTGGTTTGCAGGGATTTCGTACCTATAACAGATACCTCTCTCATACCCCGTAACAGATATCACTTTGCTACCGGTCATAATGCATACTTTGCTTAGATAATCACCAAAATAGGAAATTATATTATGTAATTTCTTTTGGTGTTTGAGAATGGCAACAACGACCCAAACCATTAACTTCTCAACTTCTTTTACTCACGATGACACCTCTCGACGCTCTTAAAGCCGGCTTAACCAAGCTCCACAACCAGATCCGAGAAAGGAAAGAGTTGCTTGTGGCCAAGCTGAAGGCTGGTCAAACTGTGTCGGACTCTGATCAAGAATGGCTCGATTATGGTGAAGGGAACTTGGTAGATGAGGAGCGAGTGGTCGAAATGTTGGAACTGCCATCCAGTTGAGGAAGTATGTCAACACACTCGATGAGCCATTTGCACGCACATTAGAGGTGATGCTGGGCACATTCGAACGGAAGACGCGAGTGCTTGATGTGCAGAGCATGAAGGACAACAAAATTACTAATTTCTTCCCTCGTAAATAGCTTTTCGGTCCCAAAAATCCATAGAGTGCACGCTGCGCAGATTATTACGTAATATGTTCATTTTTGTCTCAACAAATACCCCTCGTAACACATACCTTTGGGCCTATCCCGAGGGGGTATGCGTTAGGAGGGAGTCGACTGTACTACTGTATCAGGGCAGATTGGTGATGTGCAGGGGTTGGCTCGCCACAGGCGGGCCGAAGCTCGGCAAGGGGTGGTTTGCCAGATGTAGAAATGACCACCCAAGGGGTTGCCGCTCGGCACACCACCTGCTGCCTCAGAAAACGCGAGCGGAGTGTGAATTTGAGTGCTAATATGCGTCACATGCATCGTCGGACTTTCAAGATAGGTCGATAGGTCGATCGGTCGACCAATCGACCCGTATCGGGAAAAAAGCAGTTCAATTCACGTGATCATCACGCCAAACATGTACAAAATTGCCCTTGCAAACTCCCTGACAGAGTGCCTGATTTTTGAAGCGGACAAAACCCTCCCCCACTACTGTGGGAGTTG